>JANTPZ010084316.1:0-23464 GCA_025593235.1 Vachellia pachyceras
AGCTAAAAGTGATGCCTCCAACTACTTGAAATGTTTTGCTGTAAGTTTTCAATTATTGAATACTTGTTTCTTTTATTGATTTCATTATAGCTTTAATTGTTGAATACTTGTGATCATTATATATTTAGGATTATCTTAAATGCAAAAGTAAGGACATCTCAGCAGTTGGGAAATCTGAATTGGATTATTATTTGGAAGAAGCAACGCTTGATCCGAACTTATTTGTTGTATTCAATGTTTTGGAATACTGGAAGAATAACGCAGCTCGTTTTCCATGTCTTGCAAAGATGGCTTGTGATGTTCTTAGTATTCCAATTACCACAGTTGCTAGTGAATCAACCTTTAGCATTGGTTCACGAGTCCTTACAAAGTATCGAAGCTGTATTCTTCCAGAAAACGTTCAAGCTCTTATCTGTACCCGTAATTGGATTATGGGTTTTCAATGTAGTGGTAATATTTTTGTATACTCATTTTTTTAAAAGTGTAAACTACTAAGTTTGACTTCTCACTTGTCCATTATTTGTGACAGATGAAGCGGAGCAAAAGGAGGAAGATGTTTCAATAGTTTCAGAAATTGCTTCAAACCCTCTTATTTCATCTTGAATAAATCATCACTATGGATTGTTGATTATTGATTATGCATTGATTATGGATCATGTATTGTGGTTATGGATTATGGATTATATATTGTTGATTATGGATTATGTATTGTGGTTAATGGTTATGGATTACCTTTATTGGAGATGTTTTTCTTCCTCATTGCTTAAGTTCACAATATATGACTGATTTCAAAAGTGGGTTGCCTTTATTGGAGATGTTTTTCTTCCTTATTCCTTAATTCACTTGTTTTGTGCTGATTAAGATGAAATTTGGGAAGCTCATTACTGGCTGGACTGTCTGTGTATCTGGTTGTAGAATTCTTGATCATCAACTTGCATGATTGATATAGTGTTAGACCCTCTGGAATAAGATGAATGAACGTGTTCCATTACCAGGGTTTCTGATGGAGTGAGTAATGCTTTTTAAACATTGAATGGTTACTTGGTGTATGGCTAGATCTGATTTGAGTTTGAGATAATTTTATGTTTGCTAATTGCAACTTTCTTTCTCTAATTCCTTTTCTGGCAGATTGGTAATTACTCACTCTTTTATTTCATTTTCAATCAGAAGTTTTGTCTTAATCCTATATTTCTGTATATGACTGCTTGGATAATTTGACTGTTATTGTTAATAACAAACTTATTGTGCTTCAGACATTATGATGATGAAGCTGCTGAGGCGGGGCAAGGCTTTTGGAACTGTCATTGTGTTCCCATGAGAGGTAAGCTTATTTCCCCACTAAAGAATATACGGTTTTCATGTTTGTAAGGTGTCAAGCTCGAAGCCATTGTTTTCATAACCAACAATGTTTATTACTACTTACTAGCCATGTGTGTGACAGCGTGAAATTTAGTAGAATGATTTTCTATTTGCTAGTGTTAGGTTTTCCCCTTCCTGTGAATCATGAGGAGTATCATTCTATCCGAATGCTCAATGCTCCATTATACATTATTTGCCTGTTTATTTACTTAGCTGCCATATTTATGTGATTTTGGTTTTTTATAATCTTTACATTAGAACAACTAGGAGGTGGTACTGTCACATGCTCGCTAGAGTCATTTGATCTCGATTCCTGTGAACTGTGATGCATTTCTGGCTGATGGAGCAATGCTACATTAATGTTTCCCCTTCCTGTGATAGTGTGATGCATTTGATCTCATTTGACCTTGAAAACTTCAGCTTTTTTTTAGTTCAGTGTCCAGTTGAGCTGAAATTTTTTTTGGGACCAACCTGTAAAGATTTAACTAAGAATTATCTTGTCTCATTAGAGAATCAGTGCAAAAGAATAAAAAAGCATAAAAAAAATAATAAGGGCGGGCTGGCGAGCTAACCCGCCAACCCACCTGGTCGGGCTAGCCTACCAACCTACCTGGTCGGGCTCGGGCTGCCAATTTGGCAGCTCGCCAGGAGTCGGGCTGCACAGGCCAGACTAAAACGGGCTGCAGGCTGGCCCGTGGGCCGCTGGCCAGCCCGTTTTTCCAGTACTAGGTTTGGTTTCAAAACCTAGGTTTTATCCAAATATAAAAAATTTTCTTAAAAGCTATTTTGGTTACAAAATCTCGGTTTGAAACCTAGGTTTGGAAATCTAGATTTTCTCTTTCATACTTTTTTCTCTTTCCTACTTTTTCCTTCTTTCTCTTTCCTACTTTTTCATTCCTTCTCTTTCCTCCTTCATACTTTTTCCTTCCTTTTCCTTCATCTTTTCTACTTTTTCTTTCTTTCTTTTACATCTTTCCTACTTTTTCTTTCTTCCCTTTCCTCTTTCCTACTTTTCATTCTTTCTCTTTCCTCTTTCATACTTTTCATTCTTTCTCTTTCCTCTTTTCTACTCATTTTTTGCCTCGGAATCCGTAAAAGCTAATAACTTCTCAAACATAAATCACTTTTCAAACCCTAGGTTTTACCTCGGAATCTGTAAAATCTATTTTTCAAAATCTATTATCCAAAACCTAGGTTTTACCTCGAAATTTGTAAAAGTTATTCTGAAAAGAGTTTCCAAACAAACCCTAAATCCAGAGTGCCTTTTTCTTTTTAAAGTGGATCACTAATAATGGCCTTGTTTGAAACAACATTAAAAAAAAAAGGTAAACATACATTAACATTATTTTTCGTAATTCATACATTTACACAACGGAGTGCAACCCCAAGGCTAGAAATTTGCTCTATGGGAATTGGCACATGACATACAGGCTATGTTGAGAGGTGGGAAGATGCGTGTTTAACCCGCTAAATAACCATTTTTTAAATAATATATTTTATATTTATTTTATATTTTTTAATTTTAATATTTTATATAAAGAAAAAATATAACATTAAATTATATTTTCATACGATAAACAATATTTAATACATTTTAAATTAGCAGAAGATATTTGATTTTTACATGTTAACTTTTTATAATATTATATTTAAAATTACAACAAAACAATAATAATTATATATTATTAAATTATAAAGAGATGTAGTGAAATAATGTTATTTTTATTAAAAAATAATATTGTATGGTGGAATTTTTTAATTATATTTTTAAATTTCTTATAAAATGTTTTTTGGTGGGTTGATAGGCTGAAGTTGCTAGAATAGTAACCTACTGAGGGGATGTGCTCTTTCAGTTGACCCTGTCTAACCAACGGGCTGGTTGGCTTTCCCAATCCATATATAGAGATATCATCCATTATACTGATTACATGGATTGTCAAGGACACACTAATTCTATAAACACGATTTTATAATTGGTATAGACCCGTTTGAAAACACGGTAGAGAAGTAAACCCTATTTGCCACGTTGTGGGATTAAACTCTTGTTTCATCTTTATTCAATAAGCTAGGCTAAGGTGGCCAAAGAGGCATATTTTATTTATTGAAAGTCTATTTGGGAAAGCGGTGTAAAAATATTTTTACGGTTTATGAGATAAATATATATGTAAATTATCTCAATTTAAAAAAAACTATTAAACGTACATTTAAAAATTTATATTTTTTTCAGCTATATTATTACTGTCATAATTATTTATTGCGAAAAGAATTAAGTCAATTCAAAGATAATCATGACATGTCTCACTTTATTTTTCTTCGAAGATGATAGAGAAAATTAATCAGAGGTCCCGAATTAACCATAAAATAGTTTTAAAGATTAACCAAATTAAGGGTAGTAAAGTTGTTAATGATAACCTCAACAACTACTTCTAATGTTAAACTTTTTCGGAAAATCAAAGGTTGTGTGATAAATGATTAATCTGTCCTTGATTTAGACCAAAACCACGGTCCGCCGACTCTCGTTCAAATACAATGAGTACCCTCATTGCTCTTGGTTTTTCAGCAGCCGCTCCCTGATTTGTCCTTGCTTTTCTTTTTAAATTAATATGATTTATATTTATATTTTACTTCATCGTACTCATTTTTTTTAACTTTTAATTTTACCTGCTGTCATGCTCTCGTAATTTTATTTATAAATTACCTCTTATGTGTTTAAATTTTTAATTTTATTTTTATTTAATATTTATTATATATAAAAAAATTAAAAAAGTAATTTGTAGGTAAGATTAAATGTATCATATGTGTTCGATAAGGTAGCACTGTATGATAAAACTGTGTTCTATAAATAAACGGGAGATTTAGTCTCAGGTCCCAAATAAGTAAAATATTTAAAAAATGGTTCCATGTAAAAAAATATTTAATGAGAGGTCCTATTGACAACATGAAGTCCTTGTATTGACAACACCATGTGCTATGTTGACAACACCTCATACTATCAATGAGACCTTTCATTAAATATTTTTTTACATGTGACTATACTTCAAATATTTTGTTTATTTGAAACTTGTGGCTGAATCTTCCTAAATTAAATAAAATAGGAGGAGGAGGACTGTGTGATGTGAGTACCTGATTGATAAAACTTTGGCCAAATCGTTGAAAGTAAAGAGAAAGCAAACAGGATCGTTGACCCGTCGGTAGTAATAGACCTCTGTTGACTATGAGCGTACCCGCAACCTTCGTATTGTCTGTGCCCGCCACCCCGATCCGTGGCATATTCCACGCGCCGCTTTCATTCCTACAAAACGAGGAATTCCATTGGAACCATTTTTGTGGGCCCCACTTCAACAGCATCGCTCTCCTTCTGTGTGGACAGTACAGACAGCAACAGTGGCTCCTCATGTTAATATATTTCCCCATCCACGATCAATCGTGACATCGACCTGTTATTCTATACCGAATCTGAACTCTACGCTCTCTGCCCGCGACATTATTCTCTTCTTTCTTTCTCGTTCGTCCCTCGCACACTTTGTCCCTACGCGATTTTGATCGCTGATCTTTGCCGCTCAGTCGGTGATAGTGCTGTGCCTTTGTTTCTTCTTCTACGATTGTGATCTCGTTTGGTGTTGGTGTTGATAATCGAAAATGCATTCTAGTCCTTTGCTTCTTGAGGAACCTATTCGGATGTCATCCATCCTCGAGCCGTCCAAGCCTGTGAGCAAGCATCCCCCCCCCCCATCTTTTTCGTTAATCTAGTTGCTGCTTTCAATTTGCCCCCGTTCTTTTGTAGGAAAACATAGTTTCCACTGTACTGATCCTCCTTGTGAAATCTTTAGTGATGTGGAATTCTCACGAGTGATCGTGATTTAGTAAACCGTTTTGTTACGAGCAGTAATCGCAGTGCTGCGATGAGGGTGTAGCCTCAGATATTACTTCGCTTTTAATCGTTGATGAATTTAGATGGAAAAGACTGTAGAAGATTAGAGTCTTCCATGTCCCGTTAGTATTCTAGTTGAATGAGGTTGAGTTACAATGTGATCGCAAATGTGATTTGAAATCCTAGTTACGCATTCTAGATTGGAAATGCTTATTCATTTTTTCCGCGCATTACTTTTGGTGGGATATTAAACACAGAATCTCAAGCTATAAAAAAACCATTTGTTAGTTGTGCTTACTTCGCAAGTGAATATATTAATACTTGTTAATTGAAAATTTTCGGTTTTTAAATGGTGATTTTAATCAAACTGCCTCGAACTGCAGAGTTTCTTTCCAGCTATGACAAAAATTGTTGGAACTCTTGGTCAAAAGTCACGATCAGTTGATACAATTGCTCGCTGCCTTGATGCTGGAATGTCTGGTATTCTCCCATTGGAAACTTTGATTTTCAATCATCTTCATTTGAAAAACAGATAGTAGATGTTTCTTGTCCCTTTGATTGCACTATTTCTTCTCTTTTAGCCAAAGACCATAAGTTTGGGGATTTCTCCTATTATTGTATTTTCATAATATCTAAAGGAACTCTGTCAGTTAGAATTAATTGAAGGGAAAACATTCCAGCAGGCAATTTTCTTCTGGAGTGTCATACACTTTTTTTTTTTTTAAAATTGAATTTCATATCATGGCTTTGCCGTTTGTAAACTGTTGTCATAATAGTGGCTTTACCCTTTTTTATTGTTCATAGTGGCGTTATATCTGCAGTCAGTAACTCAATCATCTTTCTATCATCTTATCCTTGTTTCTTACATGTGCTAGTGGCAAGGTTTGATTTCTCATGGGGTGATCGGGAGTACCACCAAGAGACATTGGAAAATTTAAAGGCTGCCATCAAAAGTACCAAGAAACTCTGTGCGGTAAAATGCCATAATTTGCCATATTTGCTCAATTGCTTTTCACCTTGACTAAGCTTAACGTGGCTTGGCTAATGGAGTTAGATGCATGGAGATTATCATTAGATAACTAGTATCTGTCAAAATTCATAAACTTGCATTTCATAATTCATTTAAATGAGGTTTTTTATTTATTTTAATGCATTAATGGGCCAATATTTCATTTCATATTTTATTTATTTATTTCTTTCTTTCAAGTATCTCTCTCTCATCGGTTGCCTCATTTAATGGGCCAATATCTTTGAATGGTTTATAATATTAAATATTGTCAAGATAAAGGGCTTCAAGCAAACTATGATATTCTCTTGAAGATTTTGGACTTTCCTACGCGTGATGGACTTCATTTTACCCTCTTTCATTTTAAATATGCATTAATCTTATGTCTTGTTTAAATGCTAATTGCCTTTTAATGAATGCGAACATCATTACACGTGATATATTTAACAAATCAGTGATAATTATGGTATATCAGCATATACTATTAGTCACACTTTCCATAAATGCAAACACATTCCGACAGTGGTACAAATTTTGGTTCAACTACAGGTTATGCTTGATACTGTGGGTCCAGAGTTGCAAGTAGTCAATAAAACTGAACGCCCTATTTCCCTTCAAGCAGAGACATTGGTTGTCTTAACCCCGGATCAAAACAAAGAAGCAACATCAAATCTCTTACCAGTTAATTTCAATGGGCTATCAAAGGTAATAGCTTAGACCCATAAAGGAACTCATGTGTTTATATTATGCTTTAATTATCTCTTTAATTTTGCATATCTTATTTTAATCTTAGGGTTAGTTGTTTTGATGCTTTCTATATAAACCTATGTTGTATAAGGTTTGAGACAGGGAATGATATTTTAGCGGCACATCATACCTCTGTTCTCTACAATATTTATATTTTTATTTCACTTGATAGTATGGTCAGGGAGGGAGTCTTTGAGCTTTGTTCAAACTAAACTCCTGACCAGGATGATCATAAGGGTGCATTCCCTCACATTCATGTAGTACATTTAGGGTTTTATTCCTGGTGGTGCAATTTTATTTGTGTTTTGTCCTTCAGTTTTATATTCATATTCCTGCAGGCAGTGAAGCAGGGTGACACTATTTTTATTGGTCAGTACCTCTTTACAGGAAGTGAAACGACATCTGTGTGGCTGGAGGTAATGCTATGTTTGATAGATGCCTGGAATTATTCATGCTTGTGCAGATAGTTGTGCTAATCATCTTTCATCCATTTTATGAGCACTGTTCTAGCCATTTTATGAAAGCCTGAAGAAAAGAGGTGATTATATATTGCCCGTCAGTGATCGAGTATTTGATTCAGCCGTATATTTCATGTTTATGACCTTCAGCCGCTCATTAAATTCACTGAAACAAATAATAATAAGGAAAAGAAATACAATCCTGCTCTTTGCATATTTAAACTCGAAGACCTTATAGACTTACTATGACTCAACAGCACCAAATTGGTTTTTGGATCCTTGAAATCTACCATTCTAACAATGACTTAATATTGTGCATGCGCATTTCACTAATGCACTACACAACATATCAATAAAGATGGTAGATTTCCATCCTTTTTATGACTCAACGGCACCAAATTGGTTTTTGTGTAAGGTTCGAGACATGGAATAATATTTCACTAATATTGTGCATGGTTTGTCATCCTTTTAATTTTTCTTTTATTTTTATCTGAATGGCTTCTTATCATCTATAGATGTAGTTTTTAGTATTTTTGTCCTGTTTGGACGAAGTTTCTCAAGGATTGCATGTAGATAATTAATTCTTTGGATTATGGTTTTGCTTGAAAAATCATTGGTAGATTTGGGAATTAAGCCTTGCCTTTTGTTTCACATTTTTTCTATGCTATGTTCACATTCTTTGTCATCCTAATTTCTCTTTATTTCTTTTCCCTTTTTATCTGTCATTTTTTTTGGCAGCAAGTCTGTTGTACTGTATCAGCTAACTGAGTTGTGACTTACCTGTTTATGCGAAGTTAGATTTTCCATGTCAGCAACATTCAAAACAGAGACTAGTTTGCCAATACTCAGTGTTAGAGTTCTTCTGTATTATTATTGTCACACAGTTTTGCATTTACTATGTAGGTCACTGAGGTGCATGGTGATGATGTCACTTGTCTTATAAAAAATTCTGCTACACTGGCTGGGACGTTGTATACTCTACATGTCTCTCAGATTCGTATTGATCTTCCTACACTTACTGATAAGGACAAGGAGGTAAATGTTTGGTATACGCATGAAAAGCTTGTTCTATAAAGGAAGGAGATAGATCGAATTGGGTTGAGTATGTTTTCCACTTTCACTTATTGAGAAACAATGGTTAAATTTTTATATAACTTCGTTCTCATGGTGGGAATTATGGGTTGAGATTGAAATAATATCGGTTTCGAAACTAATATGTTTATATTAGGCCTTTTTTTTAGATTGATTAATAAAAAAAGAACTCTTTCAATAAATTGCAATTGTAAAGCTTAGATGTATGTGTACAGACTAAAGATCTGTACATTCTTACCTGCCCAAATTACCAGATTGTGGTTGACTCATCCTACTCCTGTTAGGTATCCATGTAAAATACCTGTTTATTATTATTTTGTAGCTCATTGAATCTAATAATTATTTTGGACATGTAATTTATTTACTCAGGTCATCAGCACATGGGGTCTTCAAAACAACATAGACTTCCTTTCATTGTCATACACTCGGCATGCCGAAGATATTCGTCATGTAAGAGCTATTCCAGATAGCCTTTCTTTTCCTCTCTGTCCTCATGCTTACAGTTTTAACTTTGAATTTTTGATCTTCCATAGCTGAAAAAGAACTTCGACTAAGTTGTTGCCCCCCTCCTTTCTTTTAGTCGAGGTATTGAGATGTGTCAGTATTTATAATTTTGCAGGCCCGTGAGTTTCTCTCTAAACTTGGTGACCTGAAACAGACGCAGATTTTTGCAAAGATTGAGAATATAGAGGTCAACTCTAAAATCCTTGCAAGTTGCAACCATACACTCTTGTGACAGACATAAGCAGAGAACTTCCTACATGGTTCAATTTTGATGAGGCTAACATCTTATTGTGATAGGCTAGTTATAGGGAATGATAATGGCTCTGTTTGGATAGCCCGTTGGGACACAGATTCCGAGGTAAATATGTGATAAGAGTTTTGTCTCGGTAAGCGCAGGAATGACTTTTGGTTGCCCAAACGGGCTAACCAAACAGAGCAAATGAGAATATGAGAGACAATGCAAGTAAATAAATGTTTTGAGCTTGCCTACTGTGCTTGATTGTGATTTTTAATTGCATCTTCCCCTGGTAAATTCCTATAGGGATTGATGCATTTTGATGAGATATTAAGAGAAGCAGATGGTATCATCCTCTCTCGTGGAAATTTGGGGTTAGATCTCCCACCTGAGAAGGTCAGGCTATGCTTATGAACACATAATATTAATTTATGCATGACTTGCTTCATTGGAGATTTTACGTGCTAGTTATGATCTGTGATGTCACATCGATAGATGTTCTTTAACTCTTTAGTATAACATCATATTATTAACTATTCTCTCATGTCTCCTTCAATTTCGCAGGTGTTTTTATTCCAAAAAGCTGCAATCTATCAGTGCAATGTGGCTGGAAAGCCAGCTGTTGTTACACGTGTTGTGGATACTATGACCGATAATTTAAGACCTACTCGTGCTGAAGCAACTGATGTTGCCAACGCAGTGCTGGATGGTATGACTTCAGATGTGCTATTTTCTGGGGGTTATATTTGGTGAATCCTGTTTGATATTGATGTGATACCATAATAATCAAGAAAAGTTAGTTTGGACTTGCGTTGGTTAGAATAATTAGTTGATTAGTGCTTATAAAAAGAGAACATGGGGTCATTCTAATGTGGGATATGGATAGATGGAATAAGACTTGAGTTTTCTCTACTCATTTTCTCTTTCTCTTCTTTATCTTTCTCTCTCCTGTCCTAATTACAAAGATACAAAAGATTTATTTTTATATATATAATTTGGTGAAACTAATATATTTAAATTTGTGGCATTGTACGTATGCATGTTTCTATTGAGGCTTCTTTGTGGTTATGTGATGAACCTTTCATTTATAACTTTGTTATGATGTTATCCATTTCTTGATGGTTCAGGAAGTGATGCAATTCTTCTTGGGGCTGAGACCCTGCGAGGATTGTACCCTGTAGAGACAATATCTACCGTTGGAAAAATCTGTGCAGAGGTAGGTTTGTGCTCTCGTTGTAACTGACATTCCTGTCTCAAGTCTCACACTGAGCCTTGTGGTTAGTTCTTCAGAGGGGAAGTCTTCCTTGCATGTATAATCTATAATGTTTGTCTTTTATTGGATGGTTCGCTAGTTATTCTAGGTGTGCTTTATTTATAATTTATATCTTCTTCCCGGTTCTGATACATTTGAACATCTTGTATAAAGTCCAGTCTTCATTGATTTTCAAATATGCTGTGTCACTGGGTTATGTACATTAAGACTTTTAACTTAACCTGGCCTTTTGTTTATGGTCCTGTTGCTGATGGATGGATTTTATTATGTGTTGTTTCTCTAAAAGAGTCAAGACACTAGCTTTCTCCTCTCCACAACCTTCATATTTGAACTGAAACTAGTCAACTGTTATGCGTAGGCGGAGAAAGTTTTTAATCAGGATTTGTATTTCAAGAAGACTGTCAAATATGTGGGGGAGCCAATGAGTCATTTGGAATCAATAGCTTCCTCTGCGGTACATTTCTCTAATGACTCTACTCTTGATTTATCTGGTTTTTATTTATTTTTCCCTTACTATCACCATGCTGGTTTCTTTACCAAATTCTCCGAAGTTCTTTATATGTTCTGTAAAATACAGGTTCGAGCAGCCATCAAGGTCAAGGCCTCCGTCATTATTTGCTTCACTTCTTCTGGAAGAGCCGCAAGGTTTCTTTTTAGCATCTTTCAATCCTCATTTCCCTTTTTATTTATAGATTTATCATTTTTGTGGTTACCAATGCAAATGCCTCTGCACCTGATCATAACCGATTTCTCATTTTGGTATCTTTTGCTCAGTTCACATCGATATCAACAGCCTGTGCTATTTGATTACATTATTCTTATTGTATGTATCCGTAGGTTGATTGCAAAGTACAGACCAACCATGCCTGTAATATCTGTTGTCATTCCTCAACTGAAAACAAATCAACTCCGTTGGACTTTCACTGGTGCATTTGAGGTATATAGTTAATATTAACTGTGCATTTGTTGTTTCATGAAATTCTAATTTTGTGGTAGATTGGTGCTAGTAATTGCAAGAGATTTAATCCTGATGATGGCCACCTGTTTTAATCTGCTTGATTGAGTGCCTCGAGTCAAGTCAGTCTTGTCAGGCGCCTGAATGATTATATTGTTGTTGCTATCAGAAGTTGGACATACTTGATAGCCTAATAAGAAAGCCAGACTGAAGTTATTTCTAGTGAACTATTTTTATGATTATCATTTTGGCATCAACCATGTTGAAGTTCCGGGTAATCATTCCTTGAGCATTTTAAGTACAAGTTGTCATTTTTCTTGGCGTATATATTTGAATTTCTGCTACTGAAACTGTGCTTTCGTGCATTTTAATTTTAATTGAAAAATTATGCTATGTTCAGGGATGAAATTACACCAACCTTACTGGATTTGGCAAAGGATTTTGCTAACCTCCCTAGTATTTTAGAAACATACATATACTCAGCTGACTAGGGAGGTGTGTGTAAATTTTTCTTATACCAAGGGAATTTTGTATGTTTTGAAAATAAATATGAAATTTGTGTAATATTCATAGAATCGAAGGACAGAAAAGGGGGAAGGAGAAAATCCGAAAGAGAGTGTTTCTAACTTCAAATGCATCTGAATTTGGACAAATTTCTCGGTGTTTACAATTAAAAAGATACTGAGAAGCCTTGCATTGACATTTTGTGGTTTGGATTTATCAGTTGTTAGGCAAGAAATGACTGAAGTTAAATATTGAAAAAACAAAAATATTTGGGCATTAGCATCCTTTGCTGTGTTTTGGAAATATTCGCTTTGCAGACTTACCTCTTACTTGATAGTGAAAACGAAGAGAAAATGCTTCTCCTTTTATGATATATATATATATATATCTTTATGTGTTTCTTGTTTATGTTATCCATCGGTATGTTCTTATTTCCAGAAAACCTATTGCTTTTTCTTTCCTTGACTTGCATTATAGCATTGGACTTTGAAACTAACAAGTTCTTTCTATCTGTTTTCTTTTATTGTCCAATGACAGGCAAGGCAATCACTTATTGTTAGAGGCCTTTTCCCAATGCTGGCAGATCCACGTCATCCAGTAAGACCTATTAAATATTACTTGGTTTACCTTCAGTCTATTTGAGTAAAATGACAATGTTCAAAGTCGGAAGTAGCATTTCATATTAGGTTTGATGCTTGCTTATCTGGAAGTCTCATTTTAATTTACATGGCTGAAGATTTTCTGCCGAAATGTAACTTGGATCACACTAGTCCACAATATGGGTTCTTTTACCATTTAATTTAGGGGCAATGTGGTCTAGGAATTCTGTACAAAGAAATTTTTTTTTTTTTTACCAAATGCAATACGAAATAGATTTCATCCGTTGCCCACGACATCTATCTATTCCTTTGAGAAAGTAATTTTTTGAAATTTCCAAAATACTGATAAACCCTTAATCCTCCATTACAAAGGCTGAATCCCAAATTACATTTACCCCATATATTAATACATTATGTACTTAACATAATGTACGATACATGAAACAGGAGCTCTGTTTGAACAATTCAGATTTTGTCTCGTCATTGTGTCTGTGATAGTTTTGTTTCTTGTGTCGACATCGATATCAATATGCATGCTTCCTGGATTATTGATGATGTTGTTGTTGTTCATACCACATCATTACCTTTGCAAAAACTTCAAATAGATGTTTGACTTTGTGCCTTGTCTCGCGGGTGCAGGCTGAATCAACAAGTGCAACAAATGAATCAATTTTGAAGGTTGCTTTAGACCATGGCAAGGCCTTTGGCATCATTAAGCCACATGACCGAGTAGTTGTTTGCCAGAAACTAGGTGACTCTTCAGTTGTGAAGATTATAGAGCTTGAAGATTAGAACTTTTGTCTTGTTGAAGGCTTTGTAAAACTACTTATATAGCTTTTTGAGCTTTAGAATTTTCTGATGCTCTGGTAAGTGGTAACATTAAAGACCACCTTTCATAATAAGTAAAAGGCACACATCAAAGGTATGCATGTATCACTTCGTTGGTCATGCCATTTTGCTGAAATGAGTACTGTAATTCCACTGCTATTTGCTGAATCATTTACTTCTAGATATGCTCGTATTACACCTGACAGGCTTCTAACTACCTGAGCATCTCCTGTTATGCTTTATAGTTTATATACACATCTGAATTGTTGAGAAATGTAGGAAATGTCTGAAGAGAACAGAGCATAGTTTCATAAAGATACCACAATTGAAGTCAAGGCCATTCAACCCCTTGTTGTGAAGTGCCAAATATAAAAGGTTCAGATGGATGTTGATAGGTTTGCCTCGGTTTTTCTGTTGTTTTTACAGGGACCTCTATATATAACCTAGGTTTTATTGTAAAACGTAAGTTTTGATCTAAAAATTAAGTTTTGTCCAAGTATAAAAATTTTTCTGAAAAGTTATTTTGGATACAAAACCTCGTTTTAAAATATATATTGTGAACTCTCTTAATAAATTTTCTTCTGCCTATTTTTTCTTTCTTTCTATTTTATATTCCTTACCTACTTTTTGCCTCGAACTCCGTAAAAACCAATAACATTCTAAATTCAATCTTTTAAAACCTAGGTTTTCCTCAAAATCCGTAAAAGCTATTATTTAAAACCTAAATTTTAATCCGTAAAAACTTTTCTTTAAAACCTAAATTTTAACTCGGAATTCATGAAAGCTATTGACTTCCAAATGAGCTCTTAAGCATATTCACAAAAAGGAGAATTTGTCTTTGATGGTAAGTTAGACTTTGTTTCATACAAAATAATATTAGCTTCAAATCTTGATATATAATTTAATATATAATCCAACAAAATATATAAATATTTTAAAGAAATTTTGTATTAATATATGTTATAACAATGATTTGTTTATTTTCTTTAATTCCTCTCAATCATTCATTTGGATTTCATGTTAAGGATTATAGCTAGTAACAGAAAATGATATTCATTTCGTTAATGTTTTTTTAATCGAATCAAATTCAATCAACAATCAAATCGATTTTGACATGAGAAAAATGAATTAAAATTTATTTAATCTATTAAATTTAATTTAATTATAAAGACGTGCTTGCCCTACTTAATGACTTAACTCATTAGTCATTACTTGAATTAACTGTCTAGTAAAAATCCAGAACTCGTAGATGTAAATTTCAATGTCGCGGGAGCGATGGATAGTATCCAAAAAATCCCGATGTCGGACAAACGTGAAGAGGAAACCCAAACGACATTGGTGGAGGCGGCGCTTCGAGTGCTGAACACCGCCGACCCCTTCGAGAAAGCTCGTCTCGGTGACTTCTTTGCTTCTCAGTGGCTCCAAGGCTCCGCCGCCATTGTTCGCCCCTATGATCCTTCCGTGCTCCTCACCGTCCCTGATCGCCCCGCCAGGCTCTCTAACGTTTGTTTCCAAAACCCAATTTTGAAACAAAAAGTGTTTTATGGGATGTCTCATTGATGACGACGACTACGGTAATCATTTTCAGGTCAAGTTGGTGGCTCCTAGCCACATGCCGAAGTTGGGTAAAGCGGGAAGCTTGCAGAGTAGGCAAGCCATTGTGCATAGCCTTGCTCACACTGAAAGCTGGGCCATTGATTTATCTTGGGTATCTGTCTTTTAGCTAGCGCCTCCAAGAATTTCAATTTATAAAATTAAATATGGAATCTTTTGAAACAAGATCCTTTCCACATGCTTTGGTGGGAAGAAGTGCGCGCGCGCGCGAGCGCTAATGTAATTAAGAAGTCATCACATTCTTCCATAATAGAAGTCAAAGAGAGAGAGATATGGAAAGAAGAAAGTATGGCCTAGGTTATTAAACAATCTATGTACGACCTTCAAGTTCCCTTATGTATGGACTTCGGTGAATATGTTGCTGATAACATTAATATTTAAGTTTATCATTGTTTTTATTTGCATTGTACCGTGTGGCTTTTATAGAGTTGAAGCGAAAAGATGCTGCATGCTTTAATATTTAGAAATATAATAATTGTCTTGTATGGGAGGAGGGGACTAATCTAAAAATGTTGGAGAACATTGCTTCAGAAAGTCAACTAAGAGTAGCATCAAGTTAATGGATAACTAATATTGATATGTGAAATCTTGTATTGCATATATTGATAAAGATTTGTGGCTACCATTCAGCAAGTCTAAACCAAGTTTGTATTTGAGTGTGAACAGTCAGCTCATGAAATTCTAATAGCTGCACTAAGATGTTGTGTTCATGGTGAAGCTAAGCACTGTGAGATTAGTGAAATATATGCACTTGTCCATCCTTGTTTTGATTTTTTTTAACTGTTGTTAGGATGGCCTTTCTTCAGAATTAATCTTGTGCTACAAGCATTTAATGTAGATCATATGATGTAGGACATTATTGTTCGATTTGGTAAGCAAGAGGAAATGCCGAAAGACTTCTTTACAGATTTTGTGAGGGTGGCGCAAGATGAAGGGCGACACTTCACTCTCCTTGCTGCTCGTCTTGAGGAGCTAGGTTCTTATTATGGATCACTACCAGTTCATGATGGCCTTTGAGACTCGGCCATGGCAACTTCCAAGCATTTATTGGCTCGCTTAGCTGTTGAGCATTGTGTTCATGACGTATGTCCTACATTCCACCGAAGGTAGTTTGGAGCATGATGGAAACTTGGTAGCATGGGATACCAAGTTTCTTGTTGAGTAGAATGGGATGCTCAATGTGGTATTTAAGTGGGTTGGTTCTCCCATCTCAATAGCTAACTTTTGGGGTAGAGTTTCCCATCCCTTTTTGGTACCCATCAATTAGTATTAAAGTAAGGCTTACAACCTCTCCTGAGAAAGCTACTCACAGAAGGTTCTGACCGGTAAGAGGCCGAGTGAAGTGCTATGGAGTGCAGCCATCGAGACGTCGGCTTTCCATGGGGCCCTATTGATAGAGACTTGGTAGCATAGGATACAAAGTCCCACATTAAGTAAAATGGAATGTTCAATGGGGTATTTAAGTGGGTTGGTTCTCCCACTCAATAACTAGGTTTTGGGGTAGTGTTTTCCATCTCACTTTGTACCTATTAGGCTAGTGCATAAAACCGGTCAGCTCGACATATAATTCTGCACGTTTTGAATGTGATTAACTGTATGTAGTAACAAACATATTAATGTTGATTAACTTGACATGCATGTCAAAGTCTCCATGTGTGCTCCTCATCTGATTTTTGGTTTTAGAAGGTTTTCAGTTTCAGGGACATTGGAGTTGCATCTTTTTTTTTTTGCCTTTTTTCTTTTTCCATTTTAGTTTCCTCAGGATTCATGGAATTTTTTGTGCCAAACAGTTTGAAAATAGAAACTGCTGTAGCTATAGGCTGACCTAGATTATTGATTCAGGCCAGAGGACTTGATGTACTTCCTACAACAATCTCGCGATTCCGCAATGGTGGTGACGACATTACAGCAGATTTACTTGAAAGTGTGATTTACCCAGAAGAGATTACACACTGTGCTGCTGGAGTAAAATGGTTCAAGTATCTATGCCGCAGACATAGGAATCCAGCTGCAGAAGAAGATCGAGGAATAGTTGATCCAGGAGAGAGTGATACGACGACAGATGAGAGCGAAGTGATTCAAGAGTTTCATGACATAGTAAGAAAGTATTTCAGAGGACCTTTAAAACCACCTTTCAATGAGGCGGCAAGGAAAGCTGCTGGATTTGGTCCAGAGTGGTATGAACCTCTTGCTTCGAAAGAAGCAAATTCATGATAAAATATTCTGTTTTTGTTGCAAGTTTTGTACATTGGAAACGAAATCTTAGCTCCTTCGTTGGAAGATTCGACATGGGAGTCACATATTGCCCATCTTCGTCACCTATATTTGTTAAAACATATAATACTATCCCTGGTTCTTAATACAGAGGTGAGTTGATTTTTTTGGGAGATTAAAGAAATTAATTAACTGTGTTATTTTTCATTTTTCTCCAAAGTTGTCTGATTTGTAAACAGTTTTGTCTTCAAAGCCATTGGCTTTGTTTGTTTGGACGTTGCTTAATCATTGATTAACACATTCAAACCACAATTCAGATGCAGCTGAGGAGGTTAATGTCTGGCCTTTAAAGAATCCATCTTGCAATCGCTTAGGCGTGAAACGAACTTTTTTTTTGTTGCTCTGCCTTTGAGATTTTCTTTTGGGGTGTGGTTTTTTGGGTGATTCGAGATATAAAAGAACAAGAATGAGGGAAGGGAATGTTATGGGTATACTGGTTTGGTTGGAAAGTCGAAGGAAGATGATGAAGTTACTCAATACTCGTAACCATATCCAGAGGTTGCGTGTAATGGATTACTATTGTGCCCGTTCGTTGTGCAAATATAATCTTGTGATCTTTTGTTCCTTCTCTCTTCCTTGTAAAGTAAAAAAAATAAAAATAAAAAATGATTGAGAAAAGAAAAATGAGCTAAAATAGTGAACTTATCGATGATAAAACATTTAAAGATCATATAACCATCATCCATGGAAGCACATTTAGAAATTGGACAATAAACAAACAATATATCTTATCTCAATAATACCTGCAACACAAGCTGCCAACTGATGTGGATCAGTGCCTCCTACTTGATGGCACGCATCAATCAAAGTAAATGTATCTTATAGGTGCAATGGCTTTACAGAAACCTTAATGAACAACCCTTTTTTATACAAATTTTAATGAACAGCCCTTTTTTATACAAACCTAAATGAACAACCCTTTTTTAAGAAAGACGCCATGATTTTGATGATACAATCACAGAACGAAACAAATCAAGTTGCTCATAATCTGCCAGAAAAATAAGAAGATCCATCTATTTTCATTTGGCACAAAGTAAACCCTAACCCTTCTGCAGATTCAATTCAATAATAACCATGTAACCTTAAAAAAAGGTAACATGAAAAATAAGGTAAATCCCTAACACACTAATAGATTCAATTCAACCATAACTATCAAACCTTGCAAGGTTAAACAAGAATTGTAAATTTAAAGTAGAGAATGGTCAGTACTCATATTTTCAGTTCATACTCTGCTGGGTATGTAAACATTAGTGATAGTAAGAATATATAAAAAATTATATGTATTATCACAATACTTAAGGGGTACAACACTAATTTACCCTCATTTGAAGGTGAACAAATGTCAAGGATTGTAATAATACATATAATTTCTTTCTACATTCTTTGCTATAACTAATGTTTATATGGTATCAAAGCTTGGTCTAATCCTCCTGAAATACAATGCGGGCCTGGTCCCATTTTTGAAGGCAGAATCCAAGAAATAATGCAGCATCATTTCTTGATTCAAGAATCTTTCACGGACTCAAGTCACCATCGTTAAATCTTGTACTTGTGATCTCGCCTATCCTGTTCTCGCTTGGAAGATTTTGCTTCCTCACTCGCCAATAAATCAAGACCCGGTGAACCTACCTGATACCTACGATCCTGGACACTTGGCTCCTGGTTTTGAATTGTCTCCTGCTCCTGCCTGTCGAAGAACTTTGCTGCAATTTATCCAAATTACTTTTACAAAAGTCAATTCAAATATAAATTATATCACATGATAAACTTTTACCTTATTTTAAGTTTGCAAATATCATATTTAAAACAAAAGTTTCTTTTGGCATCCCTAATCCAAACATTAATCTTTTTATTGTAGCTTATTGTGTCTTCCTTTTATGTTTAATTTTTATGCTAGTATTTTATTTGAAATTTGTTGTTTTATTTATATATATATATTGTTATGAAAATAATTAGGGCAAACTCCCTATGTTTATTATGTGAAGTTTTTTAAACACATATTGTCATGTGTCCCATATTATTGTTCATGTGCATAGAATATGTTACAAGGTATAATTAGAGAATGAAATATAATGAATTTGATGCAGTTATGATTCATATTATTACAGGTTAAGCTCCATCTAGCATTTTGATATATTTTTCATATGCATCCAGTATATTAAGATATTCTGTAGTATGTCCAACACCTTAAAGTATATTCTTTATGCATCAAACACCCTTAAGTGTTGTTTGCAACAAGGTTATTAAACCCGAATCGGCATTTAACGAGGCGGTTTATCCAACACCTTAAAAGTATGGTGTTGTTTTCCACAAGGTTATTAAAGATGCGAGTGAATGGCTTATTTTCCAAAGAATCATAGCTAGAGATATTCAATTTCCAGACCATTTTTCAGATGAGGCAAGGGGCCTTATTGACCGGTTACTGATTAGTATTTTCTGATTATGAATACAGGAATTGCTGCTTTTCTTGTCCTATATTAAATTGACCAGCTGAAAGCATGGGGAATTTTCCTGATTCTGGGTTTGTATACTGTTGGAAAAAGGCATACTTCTTTCAAGGGAGTGGGCTGGAGAAACATTAGGGATTAGGCCCCCCCAAAACTTGCTATGGAACCAGGGGTATGACTTCAATTGAATTTCCAAACGATTAGTATGGGAAAATGGGGGAAGGAACGTTGTTTCATCTCCTTTCCTTATTGTTGAATATGAAGGAATTTCTAACTATACTATTTACATTTCACCTCTATTGCAGTGACCTGATGGTGATGATGTTTATGAATCGTCCTTCTCACGTTGGTGATACTTCTGCTAGGCAACCTGATGGAAATATTGGTGCTGCATCATCTTCTGAGGGGTTTGGTCACATAACTAGGCTGGCCTCAGTGGATTCCTTTGATTCAAAGTGGTATTCACTGGCTTATTTTCTATGCCTCGGTGGTGAGGAAACATTATATTCACTTGAAATGTTACATGCTATGAAAAATATGAATTATCTATCATAAGTGTTAAACGACTTTCAAGGATGTCTCTGGACTCATCTGGCTTGTGTCAAAATCCTCTGCTTTTGGCTTATTTCCTGAAGAATGTCATATGGTCTATATTGAACTTGCCCAGTGCCATAAAGGAATTTCAGATAGAAGTCATTCTAAAACTATCCAGAAGCCTTTTATATTGTATAGAGCCTTCACGATAAATGATCCAGGGCAACCTTCATTGTTCATAATTAAATCGAAATTTCATATTACCAACAAAAATAAATTTCATCACAAAGTAGATTGCTTGTACTTTGATGGCTCAAATTACAATAAAATATTTATGCATTCTCATTTAACTACCAACGTTCACATTTATTCTAAATGCTAAATTCGTTAGTTTCAGACTCCAAAGAACAGTAAATATGCCAAGGACTTTTAGTAAAGTTGTTTTATTTATTGCTTATTTCATGTTAGCGATGCATAATTATATGTTAAAAGACATGTTTGCTTACCAATAGTCATAAATTGTGCTTCCTAATTTGCAGGCAACAATTTTTTGGATCCCGGCGAATCTGTTGTTATGATCTCAATGGTAAAAAAAGATGCAGAAACTAACAAGCAAGAAGGTGCAGCTTATCCTTACTAACAAACCAAAGCTGATCTATGTGTCAAAGCTTATTGTGAAGGGAAATATAACAAGGTCTAATAATCCAAATGAATTAAGCATTCAAGTGACAAATCCATCTTGTTTCAAAATTTGCACAGCAAGCCTTCTCTTCCAAATATCTTTCTAAGATTTCAAATATTGTGATGATGTTCTAGGACTTGCATTTGTGATCCCTCTTTATATTTTGATTTTACATCTTAATTATGTTCTAGGACTTGCATTTGCATTTTTCTGTTTTAATGTGGTATTGTGATGATGCAGCCAAAAAAAGGTATTGTGCATGTTTGGTAATCACTTTTGGAATCACATTTCCGCAAGTCGAGATAAAACTCCTCTCATATACTTACCTCGGTTTGTGTGAAATCATTTGAGGATGCCAAGCAAAGAGTTTATCAGTGGAAGAAAGCAATTGAAGGGCTACAAAACCGGTGATATTCATTTTTGCATCTTTGATAGCAGCTTTTTTTTTACTCTGTATATCTTGATATTGTTCAGAAATGAAGAACTGGTGACGGTCCCGGTGATCAGAGTTATTCATCAATACTAAATTCAGATGTGGATTTAACCTTCTATTCCCAAAGCTGGCTCAGTAGGGAAGTTTCAATGTTTTGTCATGTTGGAGGCTGGAAACTTGAAGTCATTACTTGTATCTGCTTGCAAGTACAGTCATTCATGATAATTTAGGTTTATGGTTGGGACTAAGCCCTTTTTTAGGGCTTAATACTGTATTAGTTTCTAAGCTTGTTGCTAAGCCCCGGTCAGAATGGGATTTGGAATGTTAACCACATCGTCAATCAAACAATTGTGGCCTACTGTAAATTTTGTTGCTGTATAACCATTTTCAAATTTGGGATTTTTAGAATCTGAAATTTAAACATTCCCATATAATATATGGGTCGATGCGCAAAATTCAACTCCTTTCAGCAACGTAGCACATCCAAATCCGTTAATTGAAGGTATGTATGGTGTTTTTCTTTGGATTTGATCAATTCTTCCTCTGAATTAATTAAACCAAGAAACAAGCAAATTCATGGCAGCTCAATTCAAGCCCAGAAGCAGGAAACTGGCACTGTTATGAGTTTGCCCAGTTTTTAAAACAAAATAATAACCTAATCATCTTTAGAGGAGTAACATCTTTATAATTATAGTATTTGTTCTTTCTCCATTGTTGACGACTGTTTTGGGAAATAAGTGTTTTATAATATTTGAAAAGGAATTGAAACACACATTCGATTATTAATATAAGAATTAATGAATTTGATTTATTTAGTTGTTCATAACAAATGTGTAGTTGTATTTCTCAAATATCATTTTAATTATATACATTATAACCACTATTTGATAAAAACTTGTTATATGTAACCAATAAAAATACTATGGAAAAAAATTATGAATTTAGATAGATAGTAAAGTAACTTGAGATTTTATAGAGAAGGTAGTATAAAGACAAAATAGATGGTATAAAATATAAAAAGTATATATTATTAAAACGGTAGGATATCAAGGATGATGGTAATAATCAAGAGCCAAGCTCTTTTATCTAAGAGGCCTGATAGAATGTATTTACAAGTGGCAAAACAAATCTACAGAAACACCCAACATAAAATTCAGTGGGCTAACTAAAATTTGAGAAATTTATCATTAGGTACTAAGTAATCCAATTAATGAAAAGATCATAAATATTGATAAAATTACCATTAAGTTTCAACAGTAGCTGGTCTAGTTGTTATTGAGGGTCGGTGAAATTGTTAATAACAACTGAACTAGCTACTGTTTGGACCTGATGTCAATTTTGCCAATCTTTGGGATCTTTTGTTCATTAATTCCTTCATTTGGGATCTGATGGTAAATTTCCTATAAAACTATATACAAGCACCGGCCTACCTGCAAAAACCACTCCCCTCTCCTATAAATCCCAACCATCTTTCCGACTGTTAAATGCACACTTAGGACCCAAACTTCCATATATATGAGAGAATTTAGCAAGGCAGTTACTTCTCAACTGATAATGCCCTCGTGTGTTCTTGCTGATTGCTGCACCAGAAAACTTTGATGTGTCAATGGCCCAAGCTGGTCTCACATAATCGACTGTCCTGGATGACCGTGAACTTGCATTTGCATACAAATAATTCAAGAGCACGTCTTCACAGTTAAAATACTTGTCCACCAGATCCCTCCCTTGCTTGGCTTCCTCACCCCAGTACCTCTTGAAAGCTACCTGGGAATCGATGAAAGCTGCACCAGTAAGAATCATGTTATACCCTTTATGCATTCGGGCGTATCTTTCCGGTCGATATTTTAATGGGTCCCCACTGATGAACCGAGGATAAAATCCAACGATTCGATCTGGATGCTGACGCCATACATTAAAACCTCGCTCAATGTCGTCACATGTCATCATAATATCATCATCAAGCTCAAGGACTGCCCGTGTTTCGATCAATGGATCAACCTTGAACCGATTATTCAGTGAGTTTCTTTCCTCTACCCTGATCCTCAATGG
>JANTPZ010084321.1:0-13672 GCA_025593235.1 Vachellia pachyceras
TTTGTTGTAGTGTTAAAAAATTACATTTATGTAGACTAAGACAACTCTTACAAACTTGTTTTATAAATTATAAATCATATTAAAAAAAGTATCTTATACAGTTAATTAACGTTTGTTTACAAGTGGTAGACAATGAGGTTGTTGAATGAGCTTTTCCAAGGTGAAATGAAGAAAAGGGATTCACCTACATAAGAGATTAAGTGCATGTTTTGGAAGAATTTTTTTCTAACGGTGTACGTAAGTTAAGATAAAATCATTTCAAAATTCGTAAAAACTTTCGAAATTTATAAATTCTTTTCAAAATCTATAAATTCTTTTTTTTTAACAGTTTCCCAAACAATTTGTTTGGATAGTCCGTTTGGGTATTCAAAAGTCATTTCTGCACTGACCGAGATAAAATTCCTCTCACATATTTACTTCTGAATCTATACTAGTTCTACTAACGGATTAACCAAACAAACCGTTAATGTGTTATGAATTCTGTTGTAGATTTGATGGTTTGCTAATGTCCCAAGTTTGTTTTTCCTGTACCTCTATAAGTTTTATTACTTGCTTGATTTTCCAGTGCCATTGTATATCAAATTTTCTTTAATGATATAATTTTAATGATAAGTTGATAACCAAATTCATTACTACTAAACAGGAAGTTGTTCTCTTAAATTAGATAAATCAAGAAAAGATAAGATTGAAACCGGACGTGAAGTATAAACCAAATTGAAACTGTAATTTTGATATGAAATGAAGAATTGTGCCTATTCAAAATAAAGATTCAAGATGCAAAAGAAAACAAATTAGGTTAAAGTAATTAAAAGACAATTGGCTATTTTTTACCCTTTTAGGGATGGTGAAAAAAGTTAAATAATTAGCTTTGTTCTTAAATACTCTGTATAATAAGGTTATATGTCAGTTATAAATCAAATCAATTAATAAGATTATGGGAAAATTACACATGTACCATTTTCTTAATCTATACTTTCAAAATTCTAAAATGGTAGATCAGTCATTCAAATTTTACAATTGTCAAATAGCCTAAATGTACAAAGCGCTTTTGGAAACACTGTTTTCCCAACGGTATATGTAAGTCGAGATAAAACCATTTTGAAGTATGTAAAAACCATCTTAAAATTTATAAAAATCATCTAAAATCCATAAAACATTTTAAAATCCACAAAATGTCTTGGAATTTGTAAACTATTTTCTTCCAACGGAATTCCCAAATACATTCTTTAAAATTGGAATTATAAAATGTTGTTGTATATGTTTGGCAAATAATTTTTCCTAATAGTGTACACAAGTTAAGGTAAAAGCATTTCGAAATCTGTAAAAAGCAATTTGAAATCTATAAAATCATCTTGGAATCGGTAGCTCTTTTGTCTTAACGGATTTCTAAACACATTCAATTACCTCTCACTGCCCTCTTGTTCCCTCTTTATCTTCATCCTATCACTCTCATTCTCTCCCATCGTCTACCTCCTTTAAAATTTGATTTTGCTCAAAAAATTATGCATAATATTCATAATCTACATCTCCAGATTCTCTCCAATAAACTTTATAATCGCATTGCTTAAATACATATATCAAACAAAATTGAATGAGCAAGTTACAAAAACACCACTATTTTCTTGTATTATTAATGAAGCAACTTCAAACTCCCTTAATTGGTCACGACATCACATACATCAAATTCCTAACATCATTTGAGTTATAACTAAATACATCCATGTTTGGCCCCAAAAAAAAACTTATTTACTTTCCAAAAACACGTTCAACAGTATTTTTTCGTAAAATGAGATAATCTCCTCCATATATTTACCTCGATTTGTGTAAAAGTATTTCTCTATCGCGTTTCTAAACGGATACAATATATGTCGTCCCTGTCCATGGATCAGAAACTTCACACGTCCCACATCACCATTCCTATGCACAGATAGAAACAGAAATAGACGTCATCATTCAATAAGTGCGTGTTTGACAACAACTTTTATTTTAAATCTAAAAATCTATTAGCTTGCAGATTCCATTGTTATTAACTCCTTTTACAATACATTTTGAGTAAAAAAACTCATTTTTATATAATAAATATACTATAAATTCAACGTTTATTCAAACATAAATGTATTCTATCAAAATGCATTTTAAACAAAATTTAATCTATCAAAATCTTTCTCCCAACGGTTTTCCAATTGAGCACAGAATGTGTTCTTAATAATTGCTATATGATTTTTTTAGGAACCATTGTCCCAGGCTCCATGAATAACATCTGCCATCATTTTCTTACGTGTGTGTATTATGAGAGAGTAGTTTTTTTTTCTGCAGAAACAAAGTTAAACTGAACTTCCTCTAAATGAAAATGAGTATTTAGGTCTACGCTAATTTCGTTCAAGGCTCTTGTTCAGAAGACAGTTCATGATCGTGATCTATACATGAGACTAAATCAAGCTCTCGAAACCTACAGGGGCTCATTTAGTTTGTAGAATTTATTTTGATAGATATGAAAATGAATATGGATATGAAAATGAGATTTAAAAATATGTTTGGTATGTCATGTAAATGAGATATAATTTTTAGATGAAAAGACCTAAAAGTTCATTCTTGCAATCTGCAGAACTAGGTTGCTGTTGAAACCGAAGGAGAAAAAAATCATAGTGGGTTTCAACAGCAACTGTGGATTGCGCTGCTATGTTGGTAAAATGAACCATTGAGCTTCAACCTCATGGATTGTCGTTGCTGGAGTTCGCAATCATGGGTTGGCGTTGAGCTTCAGCCTCAACATTGCACTAGCAACATCGTAGGTCGCCGTCATAGGAGTTCCATGAACTCCGTTGCTAGAGTTCGCCTCAATGGGTTGCCGTCGAGATGGGTAAAAATAGAATTCTATGGGTTTTTATCCAATTTCATAGGTTAACTTATGGAAATTAATTTCAAGCATTTTGATTAGATTGGCTTCCACATAGAAGCCAATTCAATGGTCTTTTGACTATACCAAACAATCCCTATGATGGAAATGAATTCTATTTCTATATCTACCCACATCAATTCATTCATACCAAATAGGGTGTAGAAGTTGCTGGACCATACATGACCTGACCCAATTAAGGATGGGAAAATGGCCCAACCTGCCAACCCCTGGATGGTTCGTCAGCCCACCCTGCTCAACCGGCGGGTTAGGTGGGTTGAGCCCGCCAACCTGCCGTTTTGATTTTTTTTAAAAAAATACATATTTTATATATTTTTTACCTTTTTTATCCCAATATTTTTTTATAAAGGAAAAAGGTAATGTTAAACCCTATTTTTAAAAAATTATTGAAAACTTATTGATGAGATTGAAAAGAGGATCATGTAAATATATTATCTCATAGACAAACTAGATAAAAATTGAAAAAGGAATTTATTTTTTTTAAAAAAATAAAATTGGCAAGCTGGATTGGCTATGGTGGGCTGCGGGTTGAGGTTTTTTAACTCGCCAACTAGAGGCCTATGAGCAGGCTAACCCACCCAGCCTGCCAACCCGTCCAGGCTAACCCGCTTTCCCATCCCTAGCCCCAATGCTAATCACATTTCAACTCTGTTCCAATAAAATATTATTACTTATTTATCTTCTATTTTAAACAGCGCGTAATTATAAGTTCATCGACATTTAAATCTTAAAAAATTGGATAGAAAGAGAGTGGGCGAAGGAAGTGATGGAGGGTTGGGGGTAGAGCATGAGAGAGTGAAAGACCGAGGAGGGAGAATGTAGAGAGAGAGCAGGAAGTGCAGAGGGGCAGTGAGGTAATTTGACATATATAGGATGAGTTGGCATCTGTAAAATTAGAATCATTGATTAATCTCTCCACATCATATAATAATGCTGTGAGCAATCGTGTGCATAACTATTGCTCTTCGGTTGTTCCCGCTACAGCTGACGGGTTTAATAGCAATTGTTCTTCCTAATGCTATTAGAGACACACTTCACAGCTAGACAATTCTACCCCACAGTTCTTGCAAAATAACCTGGCATTAAAGACAACAAATGTTACTCCATGTTTGTGTAGTGTCCAGAACCAAAGGGGCAAAAGAAACAAGTTTATTTTAACAAGATTATGAAGATGAAGTGGAATAAGATTGTTAAGACTTGAGGTTTTTTTTTTCCCTTTTTTGCATTTGTATATTCACCTCACAATGCTAGAATAACACCTATCATAGATAGGCACCATAGTTAACTCATGCCTTGATAGATGAACTCAAAGTAAACTCACATGCAAGCCATTCTTGATTTTCCCCAACTATTTTGAAGCTCATGATTACAACAAAAAGTATATATTACAATAATGACAAGCCTCATCCACCAAGTTAATCGTAACAAATAAATACTGGGGATTTAAAAAAATGAAAAAGTTTACATTGGTTACCCAATTCATAACACTCGTTCGCTACAACATATGATCCCCAAGGTGTTGAGCGGGACCGCCCTCCCATGGTACATCTACGATGAAAGTACTCCAAAAATTTTCACCATTCTAACATAGCGTGCCAAGTTGTAACAAGTGTTGAGAATCTCTGACATCTTTGTGCATCACTATTGCTCTTCAATTATTCGGGTCACAAGTCCAACAGCAATTGTTCTTCCTGATGCTCTTAGAGACACCCTTCCAAGAGCTTTACAGTTACACGATTCTGCCACACACACTGGCTCTTGCAAAGTTACCTGAAATCATATCAGAGTCAAACTAAATTTACTCCGTGTTTGTGTAGTGTATGGGACTATAGACGAAGGAGAATAAATTTATTTTAAGATGGTAATGAAGATGAAGAAGCAGAATAAATTGTTAAGATTGATTTTTTTTTTTTTTTGGTTTATTCACCTCAACTACTGCATTCTGCTTCGCAATGAGACAGCGAGGGGATTTTTTTGTCACCTTCCCAGTCTTTGGATCAAGTACAGATGGTATTTTTGAAACTTTAGCAGGCTCCTTGACGTGGTGTATATGAAATTCTAACTGCACGGGAAAAAGGGGGAAATATGAATTTTTCTTATCTTTTATATAGAATAAAGAAGTGAGATGTTATACATGGTTCCTACCTGAGATCCTACCAATATGGGATTTGCACCTTCTAAAACGAGCACCTTCAACTCCAAATGACTTGCAACTTTAACAGGAAAATCAGGATGACATAATACTCCCCCTGGCATTACATGACTTGCATCTACACCATTCAATGCGACAGCTACATTATCTCCAGCTCTTGCAATGGTGCAAGTATTAGAATCACGCTCCAATGAGCGAACTGTTCCCAGAACAGCTGAAGGCATAACTAAGACCTACAATTTCAAACGGATGAAAAGAAATAATTATTTCTCATGCCATAGCAGAAAAGTTTAGGCATATAAATTCGTTACGGGCATTGCTTTAGTTTGATCAAGATGCATCACTAATCAAATACAAAATTTTAAAGACTCTTTCTACAAGTCTTAGTACCCACTGACCATAGTATTGGATCCTAATGTTGAACCTGAGAGGGGGACAATAACAATAAGAAAAGTACACACACCTATTCAACTGCATATAAGTAGACATAAAGGGTACAATGGTATATCCAACATTATATTTGAAAAGGACAAAAGCAATTCTTGTTCTAGGGAGAGGATAACCAACTTGTACCATAAAGTTGACAATCTATATATATAGCCTTTATAATGATTTTGTCCCATCATGTTACCTTTGATCCAATCCGAAGAGCTCCAGCTTCCAATTTACCACAAGCAGAAACTTGTCCAAGTGAAGGTGACTTGATAACATCACATATTGGCATTAGTGGAGGCTTTGAGAATTCCCTAGTTGGAGGTCGAAGTGAATCAATTGCATCCAATAAAAAGGGTCCTTTATACCTGTAAAAATTAAGATGTTCATACCTACATGCATGCATACAACAATAACAAAGCCTTATCCCACTAAATGGGGATAAATCATAGCGACATGAGAAGATAAATAGGGATATAGCATAGAAAGACTCAACACAATGTTAAAAAATAGAGGATAAGTGATCATCACTAAACAAGGGAAAATGTAGGCTCTAAGTCAAAAGTGCTCTCCATTCCCTTCCACCCCCTGTAAAAACGCAAAAGGAGGACCTAAAAGTAATCTTCTCCTCCATGTATGCAGGAGAAAATTGTTGATTAAACACTCCAGCACCCCATTTCAATTCTTGACCTCTAATTATACAAACATTATGGCCATAGAAGGATTAAACCCACGATAATGAAAAGACTTACCAGGAACTGAAATCAACATTAGAAGGAGATGCCACCAAATTTTGATTTTCTATAACACTCAAGGGAATCCATGAAACAGAAGAATCTTTAAACCCACACGTCCGGAGAAATGCTCCCAATTGCTGTCTGATTAAATCAAACCGATCTTTAGAATACCCCACAACATCCATCTTATTTATTGCAACAATAACTTGGTCAACACCAAAACTTCTGATAAGCTGTGCATGCTCCCTTGTTTGTCCTTTGCTACTATCCATGCCTGCCTCAAACGCACCAACTGAGGCATCAATGACAAGAATCGCAGCATCAGCTTGTGTAGCACCGAAAATCATGTTTGGCACGAAATCTTTATGGCCCGGTGAGTCCAGAACAACAACGTGATATTTCTTGGTATCAAAATATGCGACAACGACTGTCATGGTTATTCCCCTTTCCCTCTCTTCAGAACTTTCATCCAGTGCCCAAGCGTAAGCGAAGGATCCCTTACCCTGCTTATAAAGGAAAAACGCAGGTGGGAGAATTAGTAAGTGAACACAACACGTTAAGTTTTAGAAGCATTATCAAACAATGATCACCTGTAGGTTGGCCTCTTTTTCATATTTATGCATTTCTTTCTGGGTAATTCGCCCCAATAGGTGTAGTAGTCTACCCGAGAGTGTTGACTTCCCGGAGTCAACATGACCAACCTAAGATTAACAAATTGAGAGATTTAGAGAAATTAATCATTAGATATACTTTTCTAATGAACATAAGATGGATGAAATAGTTGACTTACAACTGCAAGATTCAACTGAGTCAAGGTATCTTCAGCTTGTTGAGGGAGCATCCATTTTTCAGGTTTATAAGGCATTTGTGGATGTGATCTTTTAGAGACCGTATTATCTGATTTTTCAGTTCTTACATCAACAGCCATGTTGCCACAACTACTTTGAGGTCCAACATCTTTGCTAGGCGAGCAATAAAGTTCATCACCGCTGTCTCTGACTTTATGCAGTGTAGACAAACTATCAGACAATTCTTCACTGGATTGAATATCAATTTTGCCACCACTGGAAGACTTGATTTTAGTCATTTTACCCGCACCCTTGGCAGAAGATGGAGGTAAACTGCTTGAAGTCTCATCACTTATTTCCTGTGTATATGCTACATCCTTAGAAAGCTTGCCCTCAGCAAAACTAACCTGTCTGCCCTTCTGAGCTAAAGATGATAAGCCATCTGAACTTTCAACATTTGATCGTACTTTCACTTCATTATTCTGTGTAATACTTGATGAAAAATAAGAACTTCTACTGTCAGTAATTGTGCCTGCAAGCATGACAGAAATAAGATAATTAGATATTAGTGCACAAGGAATTCAGATTTGAAGCTAACTTTTAGATTAAACCTACTTCGCATTTCCACTCATCATCTTCTCCAATTTGTTTCTTTTAATTTTTGGGTAAAAGTCAAAGCTAAAATTGCAGCTTAAACAACCAGATGAAAGAATTGGTTCGTAAGAAAAATTTAGGTTTATGCTGTTACCTTTCCTTCTAAAAGAACCTCGTTGAACATTTTTTTATAGCAAGAATTTCCACCAAAAAAAAGATATACTACCTCAAAAAGTATCTAATATTAACAAGTACCTGATGCAAAAGATCATATTAACGCCAAAATTACACAAATAATCAAAATTACAAATGGCATGTCTCCCTATTAAATCTTTACAAGACCCAGGATGACCACATTTCTAAAACTATCAATCTGTCGTACTGCTTTCTTGTTGCAAAGGATATAGAACACAAACACCTTTAACATCTTGCCATACAAGAATGAGCAAGATAGAGAAATAATAATGTAAGTTTTCGTTTTCAAACTAATGGTCACTAGCTCTCATAGTAGCTATATCTCCAAATTCAATTAGAATACATTTTCTCTGGCTTTAGCTTCTAGAAGTTGAAGAAAAGAAAAAAGAAGGCGCGCACATACGGATGCATGGTACCTTTCAATCCCTTTTTGGAAGACTGCAGTCCAGTAGAAACCATGTCATCTGGGGATGGAACATCAAACTTGAAAGGAGCTGTGCAAAAAGAGAAGGTTTCATGCCCAAAAAATTTAATATATAGGAAAAGTAAGGTTAAATTTGATAAGAAAGGAGGTGCAACTAACAAAACATTTCTTGTGACTTCACATAATTCTGAACTTATAATCCCGGCTATCGTTTCATCAATTTATCATGATGGAAAATCAATTCACATCAATCAATGAATTTTTAAGACTTTGTTCTAGTTTTGTAAAGAGATGCTCAAAGCAGAATAGGAATTATCCTAACTTCACAAATGCACATCCTAATTCAGACCATGTGTAGACCTATGTTTAGATCGAGATGGCCTTGAGTAATAAAAGACTTGTTGAATTCATAAAATTCTCCTTGGGCATTCCCAAGCTTGTGGTTATTGCCATCTTCTGTCAGAAAACCATCACCCTTCTTAAGAATTAACACACCCCCTTTGGGCGTCAGTTGTGGCAGTGATGCAAAAAGAGACTTGGCCAATTTGGATGCTCCAAAATTTTTGCATATGCCTTTAACTGCATCAAAGAGATTGTTCAACATGTTATAGGGATCTCATGGTCATTCTGCAAAATCTAACACTAACACTAAGTATTGAGCAATATCCAGAAAGCTGGATACGACCTCTCGTTATTTTGGCTCCCCCGCCCCCCTTCACCACCTACTTTCCCATTATTCTCTTTTTCCACCATAAAAAAGAAAAGGCAATATACTTGATGGACAGAATAGGATGGGGAGAACAATTTTCTATCTCTTTTAGTGTTTTATAAGTTTTAGACTTCAGGGAGTAGAAACAAGGCTCAGATACTGCAGATTTATGATCTCTTTTCTGTCCTGCACATCTGGGTTCACCTTAAAGAAAAAGTTTGGGATGATATCCTAATCTCCCGACTGTCATGGAATTGGACTGTTTGGCTAGCCTCTTCCAAGGTTTGTCACCGCAAGGATCCGTTAAGACAGGGCCTTCATTTAATTCAGTGGTTATAATAGACATACTGAAGTTCCAAGACAGACAGTATTCCTTATACAGGAAACAAAAACGAATAATATAAATACTATCTCAGTATTGCAGCTAAAAAGACAGATACCGTTCTCTCATGAAACAATACCATAGTATAAGAAACCCTGCAAAAACAATCCATATACAAGATCCCTAATTGTTTCTAACTTCCAAGTCCAAGATCAATCTCTCCTTCCTTTCTAAAAAACTTTACCTTTCATACATTTATCTCTTAATAGTTCTGTTAACTTCCATAATCCATATAGCTCTATAGTATAAATGAGGAAGAGAATCATGGTTCTACCCCTTTCCAGAGCACAATCAAAGGTGAAAAACCAGATAGACTTCTACACTACTTTAAGCAACCTGATTCTGACAATTCTCACAAGCCAAATAGATAATAAAACAACTCAAGTGATTCAGCCACAATTTCTTTTGCCCTTATCTCAAGTTTAGAATTCCATTTTTTCTCTATCACATTTAAATTACTATTTCCCAAACCAGATGATATTTAAAAATTGTTTTGTATATAGATTACCAAAAAATTCTTTTGTATATAGATTACCCCAAAAAAAATCTTTAGCATATAGAATACCTGTTTTGTTTTTGCCAGAAGCCCCTGTGTTAACCAAAGGATGACGCACAACACCGCAAATATCACATACAGTCATGCCCTCTTCGTTATCGTAAGTGCAAATAAGGCATATCCAAATCCCTCTAGTCTCTTGCCTTCTATCAGGTTCAGGCTCAGGTTCTTCTCCTGTAACCAAAAAAAAAAAAAATGCCAAGTGTCTTGAGCAATGAACAATACTTGACAACATGCCTGAGAAACTGAATGACTAATGAGTGACACCACATGGAGGGGCAAAAATAAAAATAAAAAAAAGGCATTAAAGTGAGGGCTCTACAATTAATTTTATCATTTTTTACAAGCAAAACAAAAACCAAATTTATAAGAACTCGTCAGAGAAACATTAATAAAGAACTTGGTCTTGCCATAAAAATAACAAATTAATATTGTTTAAGGAATTGCTTCTCTTTTATCACTTATTTAAGCTTAAACATGCCGACACCCACAACATTATGGACAATATAAGAGATGAAGGCAAAAAATTTCCAGTAAATGCATTAAAGATCAAAGAAGGTCTAACAAAATCAAGATATGAAGTAATGTAAACAAGTTAAATATACTAACCATATTCTTCTATTTCAACATCATAATCATACTCTTCATAGTCATCGTAACCATCATCATAATCAAGTCCATAATTCACCTTCCGAGGCATGGTCGCAACAAAACTGATTGCATAAAGAATTTAGATGATCAGAAATCTAGAACATGCAAATCTTGAAAATAGACAAAGCATACAACATGAATATGATAATACATTCAATTATGGTAAAACAAAGCACTATCTACCGCAATACTCTTCACACAGATATAGGGTGGAAACGGACCAGACTAGGCCTTTTTTCCAACAGGTTGGCCTGAACCTGGACTGTGGCCTGCTACAGAAGTACCGATAGGGTAGGGGTGTGTATTCAGAAGGAGGATCGACTGAGAATGGGATGGGGTGTTGAAAACGGAGTAAGCGAATCAGCGACGACGGTGGAGACTGGAGAACGAAGATCGGCGATGGCGAGCATCTGAAATTAGTCGACGATGGGGGGACCGAGTGAGTAAGTTTAGAGGAAGCCCAGGGCTGAGGGTGTAGTCCATAGACAGATGGATGAAAAATTGCCCGTAGAAGGGGGGACCTCATACGTTTAATAAAAAAATATATTAAAATCTATAAAAAAAATTTTAAAATATATAAAATTTTTAAAATCTGTAAACTTATTGTCCTGGACGGAATTTTCAAACATACACTATATGTCATTTGCCTGTTTTTTACACCAAATGAGGTTTCCCATATTTAAAAATATTTTTCAAGGATTTTCTGCAAAATAATTTGAACAGAAATTAATGATTATTTATTAATTTTATCCTCATAATTAAACAATTAATGTTTAAACATGAATTATTAATTTTCTCTCCATTTTAAAACCACATTTAATATATTAAAGTTGGATTTTTCATTTATAACAAATTTAACGTGTTAGCTATTATTTTTAAATTTTAATGAATTAACCAGTTGACTTATACTCTGAGTGGAGTAAATTTTATTTTTAAAATATATTTTTATATTATACTCTATCTTGTAAGGCTTGACAAACATGAGAAATACTAATGCACTCTACAATAATATGTCATTCATACTTTTTTTTAATAAAAGTATTCTAATTTCCCTCTTTTAATCTCATCCTATAAATTTTTTAAATTATTTATTTCTTTTCATAATTCATTATAATTCAGAATCCATAAATAATGTTTGACAAAAAAAAAGAATCCATAAATAATGATAGATGAAATATTTTTATTGGAAATGACGCAGATAATATTAGGGCAGAGTAATGGGCGAGCCGAAATGTAAACGGGTTCGGGCTGGCTATAGCCCATTTAAGCATGTCCTAAACGGGTTGCCTTAAAACTCACTGGGTTTGGGCAGGTTCATAGGCAGCATGCCCATTTAGTTTTTTTTTTTTCAACATCCTTTATCACCAGACTTGCCAAGTTGTTTTTCTGATCAAATGCGTGAGTAGCTAAGTTGTTTTTCTGATAACAAAACCTTGTAAAAATTCTTGCTATCTCATCACTAGACTTGCTAACGCTAACAAATCTAGAGGATTTATGACCAATAACCATTGTATAAAGCAGGGAAAATCTCACCTCTACGGGAAGACTGTCACGAATCGCGATCCTTGGCAGCAGCACCGTCACGATCCAACTCTCCGTCAGCTGCTTAGAACCTTGACCTCGATCACAAATACAGAATGGCAACGGATCGTGATCTCTTTAATCCTCTAGCGGTCACGACAGTGAGGAAGAGTCCAGAAACAGAAGAAGAAGAAGACGACGACGACAACGAAGACGACGACGATGAGGGGGAGGGGCAAAGGAAGAGCAAGAATAGGGGCTGACATTGGCTTGGTGAGGGCAAAGAGTGGCAAGGCAGTCGCAAAGGCAGGTGGGCGATTGTGAAGGCAGGCAAACATTGGCACGGAAGAAATTTTCTTACAGTGATTTTGGGAGGGGATTTTGGGAGAGGATGGAGAGAAGGGATGCAATAAGGGTGGGGCTAAGGTGGTGCTAGTCGCTTGATGCTTCTGAAGAGAGGACCTCGCTTAACGCAGCGATGTAGCATGTGGTCAATGACGCTTCTGGAAGAGTGGATCTGGAACTCTAGAACCTGGCTTCTGCAGAAGGAAAAAGAATGCGTAACATTGGAATGAGGAGTCGAATGCAGGATCTAGCATTTTAAAACAAGACATAAACCATCAAGTCAAGGCTAGTCATTAGTTTATAAAGCCAAATGTCTATATATTATAATAAACTAAAAATATAAAATTATTATAAATATATACGAGCGGACACGAGCTAATCGAGGCTGTGCCTGTTGCCCGCCCGTTTAAGTCCATATCGTCCCGTTAAGGCTGGCCAGTAACAGGCTATTGTTGGACTAGCTCAAACGGGAAAAATCTCGGATGGATCTAGTAGATTCCGAATCACTTGCTCAACCCTAAATGACATGATATAGCTTGCCAATATCCATGGTAAAATCCAAAACAAGGGGGGAAATTAGTAAATTAGTAAATGACATGATATAGCTTGCTCAACCCTAAATGACATGATGATGGTGTCGACGATGATGACGATGATGGTGTAAGAAGCTCGACCGATGATGACGATGATGGAGAGGTAGAGGCTGGCTATCGTTGGTTTGCCATCGTGCCGACGGATTTCGTTTTGCTGGCTGATTCTTGTTCTAGTCGTCGGCCGAGGGGGAGGGTAAAATTGGGTGTGGTGACATGGAATTGGAAAACTGAACTTGGGTGGTGAAAGCCATTTCCATGAGTTTTGGTGGATATGGAAATGGAATTGGGTTCCATTTCCATCCAACCAAACATGTTTGTATGATAGAGTTGGATTCCATTTCGATATGCCCAATTCCATCGTACCAAACGGGGCATTACAACGGATGAGAAATTTCCACTGTTCAAAAACCCGGTTCGGACCGGCCGGTCCGACCGGTAAACCGCTGAACCGGCGGATTGGCCGGTCCGAACCATAGTCAACCCGGTCAACGAGTTGACTCGGTGTTGACCGGGTCAACTCGGCCGAGTTGATGTTAACCCGCCCAACCCGACGAGTTGGGCGGGTTGGGCGGGTTATATTTTTTTGGGCCAGGACCGCCAGAAACCGGCGACCCGGTGTCCTGTCCGTTGTTATTCTCAGTGCACGCACTGGTTTTGCTGAGAGGAGAAGCATCGC
>JANTPZ010084322.1:0-34543 GCA_025593235.1 Vachellia pachyceras
GACAATAAAAGAGAGAAACAACTACCTGGTAAACATCACCACTTGGTCCAGTGGCATCAATTCTACCAATTGAAGATCTCTCTCGCATGTCAAAACATTCCACAGCACCATCTTCACCACCGCAGGCAACTAGACCATGGACCTTGCTAAAATACAGGGTAGTTGAACCTTCAAAAGCGTAATACCAGGAACAAGAATAAAAGCATAGTAGCATAATGATGATTTCCACAAATTACCTTCGAGATACTACATTCAAAGCCGGGGATTGTGTGGAAAGCGAGGGGAGAAATCGTCCCTAACAGATTGGAAAAGTCATTAAAATACACACATCAAAGTGCTAGTCTATAACTTTGTCATGAAAAATATTGATTACAATGTTTTGAGACAAACAAATTGTAAAATGGAAAAAGGAAGACTATTAACTGCTTATGGATATCACGTCCAAAGTGTAAACAACAGGTTATACACTAAATGATGAAGGAAAAATCACCAAATGTAATTTAAACAATGGAGTGAGAATTCAAGCATAAGCATACAATAATTTCTACATTGTACCAATTTGAGGACGTATCCTCTTGCTACAAATGATGAGTTAAAAACAGCAAATTTACCTGCTGTAAATTAATTCTGTATAGATCTGGTGAAGAGGCAGCGCATAGCAAGTCACAGGACCAGCAATCATAAGCAATATCCCTACCCATCCTGTAAAGTTGAAACATCATTAAAATGTCCTACAATTCTCACAAAAGAAACTGAATATACATGAATAAATGCACAAAGGTCAGAGGACATCATATTGAAAAAATTTCTGAGACATCTGTGGATATAATTTAATTTCAAAAATCTTCTAAGCACAATGAATTGGGAAGCAGTATAACTGCAGAGTCTTGGACCTAAAATGAAAAACTAATTGTAGAAACATCCACAACACACTTGATCTCAGTAGCAAACATAAACTTCCGAAACACTTTCAATATGTCATCATCTCTTGTGTGTTTTACCATAAATCTCTTCTATCAAATTAGATTTAGCAATCTGCAATTAGGACTATGGCCAATAGTCATAGTTAATGCCTCAGTTTCAATAAACAACTGGGTTTTCAAGGATAACGAGGAAACCTTGGTATTCGCAAACTGTAGTGTTTTCCGTATTTGGCATGAAGAGAAACTGATCGATCAGCACATAAAAATGCAAGTTTTGAATAGTCATCGCTTAAAACCTACATAAGCAACAACATACTCAATTATCAATATAAAAGAATTCTAAAATAGGCAGGAAAATCCATCAGTTAACCTTGTCTGATCCACTGAAATTTAGAATAAATAACAGATGAAAAGAAATTAAAAATCAATGTAAATTAACAAACAAAAGCAAAAGAACAATTATTGAAAGAAAATGAATTGAATAATGAAATAAGAGAACTGCATCAGAGCAAATCTCCCTGTACATAAATTTCAAAGAAGAGATCGCATGAAAACAAAAAAATTTCAAGGAAAATCGCCAGAACTAAATAAGTTTGCCTACTTAACACGTTTCAAATTGAGAATAACATGAAAGCCAAAGCACTCAAGCTACAAACGAAATATACAAAATTCAGGGAAACATAGTCAATCACACATACAGACATAAGAATCCTATAGTACTTGAGATATGAAACCATAAGGGGGAGAAAAGTATTGCAATAGTTCAAAAACAATATAAGGATGAATTCTTTTAATCCTTGAAAGATTACAATAAAAACCCTAGGGTTCAAGGGCTGACTGGCTGAGTGAATTCAGACACAGACCGGAACTTCAAAAACGTAATACTAACAGAAAACAAAGAATTAACAGCACTAGAAAATTTTTTTTGCATGCAGCACAGCATACATTAAACAAAAAATTAAATACATTGAAGAGGATCAATACCTCAAGACAATAGCATTTTAAAAATAAAACCAGTTTCAAACTTCAATACCTGAAAATCAACAATCTCAGAATCTAAGTGCCTTTCAAACTTCAATCCGAGCTCCCTAACCTCATATACTTTTACTTGAGGTGGATATATACCTAAAATTCAGAATTACATCAACGTTAGTCATCAACTTCTACATTGATTTTTTTATCAATTTATTTCCATTAATTTCATCAAACCACTAAAATTGCATTTCATTGCTGGAGGTTATAACTTTGTGATTCATTTGCTGGTCAACTAACAATTTCAGGAATCCCTAAATAATGAGGAACAAATCTCAAATGCAATATTGGACACCAAAATAAAGTATAAGAAGCAATACAAAGTTTTTAAAAACAAATGTTGTGGCTCACCACCCTGGGCACTTCACCCAAGCATGCACACGAATTTGAAATACCTGATGCTATGAGATACTCCCCGTCGGGAGTTGCCTTAATCTTGGTTGTTGCATTATCAAATCTCAAATCTTGTAGCAGTTGCACATTTTCCGTGTAACCTAATAAACAAGTGATGAATGAAAGAAAACAGTAAATAAAATCTTTTAACAAAAATAATGACATTAAATACAGTTAGCACTAAAGACAATTATAACAAAGTAAGAAGCATGAACATATTTATCTGAAAGAACGTCCCAATACAAGTACAAATATATTTCATTGATAAAAAAAGTAAGTAGATAACATAAAATAACTACGGTGTAAAATTTGTCACCGTGAAAATTGGCAATCTTGTGCAGAGAATTTGAATACTCTGGTAATGTAACTCCTAATTATTATTCAATCAATTGAGCTTATATGCACTTAAGGATGCCTGGTTTTTTACATCCTTAAATCCCCTTGACCGCTGCTATTTTCTTAGTTACTACCATTCTGGCGTAAAACATTTCACTTGGAGTTCAATGTAGCAGCAGCCCAGCAAGAAGCTATATGAACTGAAGATTAGAGAGTAATAAAAAAAATAAAAAGGGACTAGATAAAGCTCAAAGAGATGTAAACTTAGAGAGTAATAACAAAATAGACATGACTAGATAAAGCTCAAAGAGATATAAAACTGTGAAATTTACAGGAAATAATGACAGGGGATTACTCTTTATCTTTCGATGAGACTTCTGCTTCTTGGAAGGAAGCCATGAAGCACGTGAGGGTTGCTGGGATGCTATAGTGTACAACTTCACGCCGTTTATTGAGGTGGCCTTGATACCACCATCTCGGGTCGCCATTGTTGCTTCTTGCTTGTATCTGGAAGAGAGGTTTTTTTTTAAAAAAAAACTTCAGAGACGAAGAGGGGGTTCCCGCACAACTGCTGTAGTTGGAGGAAAGAGGAGCCAAACCCAGCGTTCCTGATGAATGATGACGCAGGAGCCTCGCATGAATATGAAAACCTAAGTCGGCGAAAACCTGATAAAAAACCTTACTTGGGCAGTATTAGTCCATAGCCCAATCCGCAGACCCTGTCATGCTGGTCCAGCCGAAGGTCCAACGGTTTGATACTAAAGGGATACCTTACATCCTTAAGATTTAAAGCAACATGGTTAGATATGCGAATTCAGCGTCTATTACTTAAATTTCCGGAGGTTATTAGACGAGACGGGCATGCCACGATAGATGTATAGACAACTTATTTACCTTTGCTCAATTTTCACATGGGACACCTATTCTTCTACGCATGCTACTATTCTCTCTCTCACAAGCTCTACATTCCCTTGTTCATTCACACACGTCGATTTACTCTTATTTTGCTGTACTAATGCAAATCATCAGTACAATCCTGTTTTTTATCTTACGTTAATTGCCTTAATTTATATCACTTATCTTATTTACTGTTGGTAGCCCAATTCCACCGTTTGACTGAAATTTGCTCAAAAAATAATTGTTTGATTGCTTCATTTGAAGAGAGTTACATAATATATGAACAAACATGGATGAAGCCGCAATCATGTTCGTTAACCAAGCAAATGCGGATGCAGGCAGGTGAGTTTATCTCTTTTTTTTTCATAATAAGTGAAATTATCATGTTAGACTTTTTTTTTTTTGCTGGACAGAGTTATCCTGCTATTTAAAGCAACCATCTTCACAATATTGTATAATTTTAGATGTGTATACATTTTTCAACGAAAATTCTAATTTCTGATTTGTCATCACTTCTCTAATTTATAAACCAACCCGGTTGATATCATTACGGACGACATATTACGGGCAAAAGATCACTGGTAAATTGGGCCTCTGGTCTAGCCCAACCATTCTACCAAAAGACCCAAAAAACCGCAGTTCCTGATGTTTTTGGACAAAAACCCTAGTCACCACTTGTTAGAGTCGAAAATCGCCGTTTATTCAGCTTCCACTCTGAAACTTCAGCTTCAGCCTAAGCAGGCGGGTGTTCCATTCTTGAGGAGCTTTGGCAATGACGCGGCCTTATGGTGTGAAGGATCGCAAGCGAAAGAAGAAGGAGAAGTACGATGCCGAAGAAGATGAAGAAGCGGAACCGATGGAAGTAAAGAGAGCTATGACAGAGAATTCAAACTTCCTCGAGGTAGGAAAGTCTGCTGAAGAAGCACAAGACCCGGTTGCGGAGGATGAACTTGAAGGCATTCCCATAGCGCCAAGTGACCGCGGCACTGACAATTCTAAGGTTATATTTGTTCTTGAAAGGGCTTCTTTGGAAGTGGCCAAAGTCGGTAAGGTATTCATTTGCTGCCTAAAGTGTTTGTCTTTCTTCCAGTTTGTGTTCTTCATTTTCTTTCTTAATTTTCGTATAATATCTACCTATTTTCATTTGAGTTGCATATGGGCGTCATTTTTATGGCTAAACATCCCATACTCTCCACATAGAACGACATTCCATTATATTGCTTGAATCTATGTTTTATTCTTCCATTCCTCTGACTGGCTTTCATTTATGCAGAGTTACCAGATTTTGAATTCGGACGACCATGCCAATTTCTTGCGTAAACATAACAGGAATCCTGCTGATTACAGGCCTGACATCGTTCATCAGGTTTGTGGAGTCCTTTTTCCCCATCCGTACGATGCCGTATATTGCTTATTTATAGTCACTTTCATCTATCTAATTAGAGTCCCCCCCCACCAAAAAAAAAAAGTTAGCCGCAATGATTATTTTACATCCTATCTCATGTTATGTCGAATAATACTTTCAGGCCCTTCTAATGATTTTGGATAGCCCACTAAATAAAGCAGGAAGGGTGCAAGCTGTATATGTGAGAACTGAAAAAGGTGTTCTTTTTGAGGTTAAACCCCATGTTCGTATACCAAGAACTTTCAAGCGGTTCTCTGGTGTCATGTGTAAGTTTAGCTTCTTCTTTTTCCCTGCACTAGGGTCTTGTGATGGTGATTCGTGCACCTGCCTTTGTTTGTGAAGTTTACTGATCTCATTTGTTGCTTTGAAAATTTACCACCTTGCAGTGCAATTGCTTCAGAAATTGAGCATAACCGCTGTTAGTAAGCGTGAGAAACTTATCCGTGTGATAAAAAACCCTATAACCCAGCATTTACCATTGGACTCGCGAAAAATAGGTGACTTTCTCTTGTGACTTAACTGTTATATATTGATGTAATGTTTACTCTTAAGAGAAGTAACTTAGTGTTAGATACACTTGCCGAAAAACTTTTATGTAATATGTGCCTATCTTAATTGATTAATTTGTTTGTTAGGTTTCTCATACAGTTCACAAAAACTTGTGGATATGAATGACTATGCGACAACTATTCCCGCCAATATGAAGCCCGTCTTTGTGGTAATCTCAGAAGTTCAACTCCTGATTTTGTTTGAATTTCATCTCAGACCTTTTATTTAACTCACTAATTTGCTAAGACAAATCTCAATCCAGGTAGGTGCAATGGCCCATGGAAAGGTTGAGACAGATTATACAGATGAATTTATTGCAAGTGCGTTCAGCCATCTATGCTCTTTTACTTTTCATTCTTTTTAGGGCTTATTTGGAAACTCCTTCAGAATAGCTTTTACAAATTCCGAAGTAAAACCTATGTTTTGGAGAATAGATTTTGGAAAATAGCTTTTACAGATTCTGAGGCAAAACTTAGATTTTGAAAAGTGATTTATGTTTAGGAAGTTATTAGCTTTTATGGATTCCGAGGCAAAAAAGTGGATAGGAAAGAAGAAAAAGAAAGAATGAAAAGTAGAAAAAAGGAAAGAGAAGAAAGAAAAAGTAGGAAAGAGGAAAAAGAAAGAAGGAAAAAAGTAGGAAAGAGAAAACCTATGTTTCGAACTGAGGTTCTGTAACCAAAATAGCTTTTCAGAAAAAAAAATTTGTACTTGGACAAAACCTAGGTTTTGAAATCAAACCTAGGTTTCAAAATGGATTTATAAACAAACCCTTAGTAATTGTATACACATACATAATTTTAGTTTGAATTCCATTTATTAATTATTAATTTCCTTTTGTTGATGCACATCAACTCTCAAATAATAGTTTTGTTCCTTGGCGCATGAACTTTAATCCTTGGCATACTGGACCTGGCATCTCTAAGTTTTTGTCCTCACTAGTGAATATCAGAAGTTTATTGCTGATGATCACAGTTTTCAGAAACCCGAGTTTCGTTAAATGATCACTGACTAGGAGTTTCTAACCACCTTTTCTTTCTTGATTGCAGTTTCTGGTTACCCCCTAAGTGCTGCATATTGCCTTACTAGGATTTGCGCTGCCCTCGAAGGGAAATGGAAGATCTTGTGAGCTTCAGCTTTATGGGTCCATACGTAAAATGCAATTACTAAGTTGAGTGGTACGTATATAAGTTGTAGGAGGGAGAGAGAACTTGGCCACGAGTAGCAAGACTAGACGTGGTCTCTTTGGGGGCTTGAGTTATTGGACTAAATTTAGCATAGCATCTACATGTTTGATTACAGATTGATCATAGAACAAATTATATATTGATCGGACATGTCCCTCGTGCGTTTGAAGAGATGATTGGCGTTTTGACATTTTTCATTCCAGGTTTTTTGTTTTGATACGAGAATGTGAAATAAACCTGTAAGATCGTAACTCATTATTTGCGCGAGTTGACCGATCTTCTGCTTGCAGTTGGAACGTCTTCTTTTTGGGTTCTTCGGTTGCGAGTTAAACCTCAAAAGGCAAAATCATACAATTCTCTGAATCGTGGGTGGGTTGGTTGAAACATTTTAACGGCCAAGGTTGGTCCGCAAATATAAACCAACTGACAGTCTGACACTTGTCAATTGGGCCTCCGGTCCAAGATTTTTTTCCTAGCCCATGGATATGAAAAGGATTATTTTTAGTGGAAGAAAAGGCTACTCGTATTTTAATTTTACATGTCACGCGGATTTTCTAAAATACTTGAGGTGAAGAGATTACAGATTGTTGTGGTGATTAGCATGGTGAATGTTGGGCGACATGCAGGTAATCCAGCTAATAGTACTCGTATCCTTGCCTCTTTGTGAGGCCTTTACCACCTCAAATTGATCATTTCGAGTTAAACAAAAAGAAGAAAGAGCGGTGTGTTACAGATCTTCTTGCTGGTCACACTTGATGATGGAAGGATTCGTTCTAATTATTGTGTGCCTTTGACCTCAGCACAGCATTATCATCATCCCGTACTTTTCTTCCTGCCTCCTCGTCCTAGTTTATGTTCCGATGATGATGATGATGATGCTCCTCCATCACTCGTTCAAGTCTTAATCTGTTAATCGGGCACTGATCACAGTAGTCACACTCTTCGTCTGTGTACACGCATCATCCTCTATGCAGACATAGGAGTATATGATTAGTCTTTCCCCCTAAAGTCCATGCTTAGTCACTTGAACAGAATTCAACAACATATGCACTAAAATCCAAGCCTTGAAGTTGAAGTTAAAAAAAAAAAAAATTGATTGATATTGTGAGGACAAAATTCAAGATCAATCCAAGCTTGCGCAGTTGTTCAGAAATAGACTGATTTATGCTGTAAATGTTAAGAATTCTGTATGTCTCACTCTGTCTGTTAATGTCTTATCCAAGTACAACCTCAAAGTTATGTTGCGTCTATATTTCCCTGATTAAATGATGAGTTTCAAGGGTCAGGGGTAAGGCTATGCAAGAGAATTAAAGCCTAGAGCCTTACGCTAAAGGAATAAAGGTATCAAGATACTAAACTGCAAATTTATATATGTGTGTATATACATATATTAAAAAAGATTTAGAGATCGATAAGAGTGTCCCTATGGCATTCCATAGGGACACCAAAACTGACATTGCCCCAACCGGCATCCTTAAGGGCACGCATGAGGGACAGATGGAGTGGGTTTTCCCTTTATCGATCTGAGTTTTGCTTCACAGCCTATTTTACATTGAAACATAATATTATTAATCTCACACGCGTTGATCCCCAAAATATTAAGCAAGACTCATTAAATTAATCCCAAAAAAGATTTGGTGCATGAACCTAGTAAGAGTACACAGTCGCAAAGACATAAAAATATAGGGTATGTCACAGGGTTAGGTGTTGTTATTCACGTTTTGATTAGTTGGAATATTCCAAAGTCTCATGGGCCACCATAAAATATGAAATATTCAAGGCAAACCAACCCACAAATTTAGTCTGCAATTCATCCATGTTGCTTCTCAATCGATCGTATCGGTCGCCATACTACCAGAATATACATTGAACAATTCAATAGAACCCAAAATCTCTCTCTCTCTCTCTGTGTATATATATTTCTACATTCTTAACAGAGTAAGTGTTAACTGCTGGATGTGAATGGGGTTGATGAAGCTGGTGATGACAAGTCAACGAATAATTAAAAATAAACGGAAGTATAGGGGAAGTGTGGCCATCAAAAACCAGTTTGAGCATGGGAGATGAAGAAGGAAAAGGGATATTTTTAAAGAGGAGGGAATAAGAAAGGAGGAAGATGAAGATGACCCACAAATGGCCGGCAGGAATTATGACATAGAAAGAAAACCCCATAATTTTGTTGAGAAAGATGATGCTCCTTTTTTTTCCCTCGGAACGAGAGACATTGTATTCGTTTGAAAACGCGGTAGAGAGGTAATTTTACACAAGTCGAGGTTAATATGAATATGAGATTATCTCATTTTACAGAAAACAACGGTTAACACATGCGTTTGACTTTTTCAAACGCTCTGACAAACAAGCTTACTAATTGATAAAGTATAGTGCATGTGGTACCAATCCACATCCACTTCTTTCTTCAAATCCATCCACATTGGGATTTTATGTACATAAAACAATGGGGTGGAATCCAGTAGAAATGGTTAATTCATTACAACATGACAAATAAATGCTCAGATTTACATTAAGAGAGATATTTGCATTCAGTGTCGGACAGTACCTTAAACATGATTACTTCTAATATAAGCTAATTATAACCAAGTACACATTGTATTTACATTTTTCACGTGCTTGCTATTATATATGCAAATCAAAACAAACTCGCTGGGCTCACCGTTGCTTGTTTTTTCCCCTTCAAAGGAAAAAACAGGACCTCTCCCATTTGTTGTTTAACGAGCGTTGTTTTTTCCCTTCAAACACACATACATACACATGCATGTATTGTTTGTTAATAAAGCGAGCGTTGTTTTCTCAGAGTCAAACAAAACACCATTTACTAAAGCGAGCGGCGACTTTGATGATTAGCCACGTTCACAGTTCACACCATGCATGCATCTGTACCATATCTTCTCATGTCCAACAATATCTTAGGAAAAGCCTACTTTACGAATAATCTCCAGCTACATGCTACATTTAATTCATCGTCAACCTCAAACATACGGTTCTGCTCTTTTTTTTTGTCTACCTTTCCAATTAGCCTCTAAAGGCTAATTTGATTACTTGGTTATTATTAAGTGTAATTAAATTTGACAATGTGGTCCAAAACAGATCACGGATCAAGTAACGAAAGGCTAAGTGGATCACGCTTCTCTATGCGAATGATCTTCGCAACACCGATGGATAACTAACTGTAGATAAAATCCCAATGATTTGGCTCTGTACGCTAATTTGATCGTGCCCTTTCCTTTTGGGCGCTTTTGGAGAATCCGTAAAGCTCGGGACAGCTAATTGTTAATATAAAAATCGGTTGATTTTTATTGATGAGGTTAAAGAATACAAAAATACTATTTAAAAGTATTTTTATATATAATTAGTTTATATATCATTTTATAGGTGAGAGAAATTATTTTTACAAAAAAATGATAAATATAAATATCTTTAAGCATTTATTTAACCTTTCCAATAAAGATAAATTAATTCGGACATTTTCATGGTAGAGGATATGTGCAATATTCTCAGGATTCTATATATTTTCTTGTTTAAAAGAGATCTCAAAGTACAACCGTATCTCTTTTGGTGATTGCCTGGCTGGACCATTCGTTCACTGTAACCAGTTCTCTCGCCTAATTGAATTAATTATTCCCTCAAATCATGAGCCGCAGTTATCTTGAATTGGGTTACATACACCAGCCCCTCTCCCTCGCCCTCTGCCCCATTTCCTTTATAATTTCAGTTATTTGTTAATTTTTCATGATTTTTTGTTCATTTTATTCCGATACAGCACTGTATTTAAAAAAAAAAGGTGGATGTCTACCCTTCTCACGACTTCCAGAACTGCTATTTTTTTTTTCGAATCATAGAATATTCACAAAGGAAAAAAAACATAGAAAGAAATGGCATGCGATACGAGTTTAACCCCATTTGCGCCTAATACAAAATATGAAATTTACCCACGTGATGCCATGTGGAAGCAAACAGATCTAAACCTGAAAATCGGGGCTTATGTTAATCAACCTTTTTTTTCCCCTGAAGCCGTAAACCTGATGACCAACTTTCCCGTTTTTAGTTTCCGTTTTCCCCCAAAATCGCACTCTCAAACACACTCGTGCTTGTTTGGATTTCACGTTAAGATCACGTTGGATACAAGTTGAAACAAAACTTCCCTCGCATACTAATTTCAGCTTGTGTAAAATCACTCTCCCGATGAATTCCCAAACACGCACGACAACGAATGATACTACATACAGTTAAACACCGGTCACATCTGGGTGTTTGAATCAGGTTTCTAAAAGTGAGTTTACACCATCCGAGATAACGTACTTGTTTGGGAATCTGTTGGGAGAATAATTTTACGGATTCTGAAGTAAGTACGTATGTGATAAGAATTTTGCCTCGATCGACTTACGTGGAACGTGATCAGGAAGCTATTCGCAAATAAACACAACTATATGAGAGGAATTTTGTTTTAACTTGAGTGAAAATGCTTTTACAATTGATTTTGAATGGTCCTCAATTTTTGGTCTGAGCTTATTTGAAATGAGGCATCATCTTATATTTACATGTTCCCTTTTGGTCACGTTATTTATTTGAGAGGACGGAGCACACGTAAGGCAGAATATTATTCTGGATATTTTCGTGGCACTTCAATAATACGGAGTCAAATAATAAAATACGGGGCACTAAGGTTTTGCACCAATTAAATCAGCAGATGTCAGTCATTAATTAGGATATTGGCAAAGAAACAAAGAAATATATGAATGAGGTGTCAATGCCGGCCCTCCCGAAAGGGACACAGAACCGAGCACGTACGTATATATAACATCACATTTTTAACACAATACGTTAACTACACGAATCCTTTTACGTTCATATAGTTATTTTTACATCAAGTAAAGTTTACTTACGCACTTAACATTTGATCACAAGCAAGGTGGATGTGTGTGTGTGAAGATGCAAAGGGAATAATGTGGTGTGTTTTTGTGTTGCGTGGGTAGGCAAAGGACATGAGAGGAAGAGATCGACGACCCTCAGCAAATTAATGGAGGGGTCCATTCATTCACGAGTGATGGGGTCGTCCACCCCAAGATGTGGATAGGACGACATAGGAGAAGCGGGGGACCATGTATATATCTACCACTGCTACTGCCACATGTGTGTGTTACTTTCTTCGTCCTTTAATGATTTGGCCTCATTAATTAATTAACTTCTTCTCCGAAACTGACAGTGCAAGGCCAGAATGGAATAGTGAAATTGGGACATTTGTAATTCTGGGGAAACTAGCTAGAAACTTGAATCCCAGTCCCTCGGAACAAATACATACTCTCATCACATGATGCACTGCAAAATTGTTTGGAAAGAAAGGTGGCTATGAGAGGGATGGGAGCCCCGACAGGATCCCGAGACTGATATGTTGGTCTGGGGGCATCTACATGGTTTGAGGAATTGGTATGGGGTCCAGACGGTCTCTTGCCCAAATTCCCTTCAACAATGTGCTCTCTCAGTTAATTACCACCCCACTTCATATTTTGACTCACTTCAAACATTATCGTTCTCCGATTCCAAAAAATTGACACTTTACGCAGAGTTCAATGATTTGATGAGTGAACTGGTTTCACGAGGTTGATTATGAATTTTTATATATCTCTAATGTTAGTTACTACACATTGTTTAATAACGCCTATCAACCGTGCCTGTTTTCAGTTTACAAAAAAAAAAAATACGTAGTTGCAGCAAGTATTTGATGGGTTTTGGATCATTGCACTTATTCATTTGATCATCATCATGGTTAGCAAGAGACCGTGTATTCTGTTTTCCGCCGGATGTAAAATTGAAGCTCCTATGCATATGCATGCTTCGAGGGAACACCATAACCCTATTCCCAATGTATAGATGCGGTAAATGGTTTGTTTGGATAACCGATGAGATACTATTTTTTTTATCTGAATCCGTTTTGGAAAATGATTTTTATCCAGCGTGCATTTCAGAAGATGAAAATTTGTTTGGAGAAACAACGTAAAAATGACTTTTGATAGAAAATGGTTTAAAAGAAAATTAACATTATTAAATAATACATATATATATATTTGATTTTATATTATGATACAAATAGAGGAAAATGAAATAAAAGTAGTTCTAATTCCTTAGGTCACGACTTGAAATTTTCATGTTTAGGTCGCGATCTTGAGTGTACCAGGTTGCGACTTGTAATATTGAGGCCACATCATGTAATGCATTTTTAGTAAAATGGACTTTTTTCTTCATTCTCCTCGTAATGCATCCTACGCCTAAAATGCATTTTGCACTGTGCATCCTAAACACTCATGTCCTTCAAAATGCATTTTGGCCTAAGAATGCATTCCATGACCTCCAGAATGGTTCTCATCAAACACACCCAAAATCGTGTAATCTTCCTGTCTCCAACCCCAATGTTGTGGTGGCGTAACAAATCAACAGGTAAAACTAGTTAGAAGTAATGAATGTGTAAGATATATATATATATATATATTTTACAAACATATCTCTGTTCACGATAACAATGAGTGAGACAGAATGAGAGAAGAAGAAAATAAGAGGGATATGTAATTAATTAAAATAGAAAAAAGTGCATTAAATTTTAGAAGGTGACGAACACGTCTTGCAACTTGTCTATACCAATCAGCGGCCAATGGTTGCGACTTGTTCGATAACATCCCTCCGGTTTCGTATACGGAGATGTTTCCAGATTCTTCCTCCTCTATCTTCACCAGGGGCAGTGGCGGGTCCAACTCTCCACCTTGCACCGGTTGGGAGTTTGGATCTTGCAGTTGATTTGGTAAAAAAAGTCAAGAAGATCTCGCAGATGGAGACAAACGTTGGTGGTCGCCGACGGTAGTGGGGAAGGTTGAAGAAGGCGGCTGTGAGAACGCAAGGGGAGGAAGCTAGACTAGAAGTTAACTGAAACAACATTTTAGAACTGAATAAAATGGTGGGTCCACAACTCAAAATAGACGACCATTTGACCAACATAAAGGAAATAGTATGTTTAGAACCTTGTGGGAATCGTCGGAGGCATTTTTACACACAAAAAAAAAATTATTTATGGTGGCAACAACTCTATTTAAAAAGGATAAATGATATTTTTAAATGTTTACCCTAATTAAAACCACTGTATTATATTATTACAAGACGAAAAAGCTTTGGAGAGCTCTGAAATTAAGAGGGAGGGTTGACACCTTTTATGGGAGTGTGGGAGAGGGTGCCACGTGGTAGACTGCACGGGTCAAATGCTCCATGGATCCCCGGACGTGTTTTGGCAACCTGAATCGATAACTCCTAATCTCCTATGCTTCACTGTACGCATAATATTTGGTGCCAAAATGAGGATTAACCTGCAGTTTGATTAACCCCAGAAATTGATTTTCAAAGTGTGAATTACTTTTATCCAGACTCACAGTAATATGTTTCTTAAATTTCTAATGCAAAATGCCCTAAAATGATTTACTCCCTCTATTTAAAATTTTCTCAACTATAATATAAGTTTCTAAAAAAATATAAGTAGTGAGATCGATGTCAAAAATACGATTCATGTAGCTGGCTTTACGTATATAGTAATAGATTAAGATTTTGTTGTTGCTGTTGATAATATAAGTCACTATAAAATAATTAGTGCTTACTTCGTGTCTTTTGTAGTTATGTTTAATGGTAGGGGCAGTTTATTGTATTTTACCTTCTCTTTCAAGATATTAGTAATTTATTATATCTTTTTGAAATGAGTCGGTACACTCCTCTTAATGTCAGCAAGATATACCAGTACGCAGATTCTTTCCCCATTTAACTTGTGTTGAACAAAAATAACCAAGAACCCAGAAAACAAAAACAGTTGCATGCAGCCGCGTAGCCGCTTAGGATTGAGGGTGGATGAATGCCTCAACTTAATTTTTTTATTTATATAAATAATTATTAAATTTTTATTATGCACCCATTGAATTTTAAGATTTGACCTCACTCAAATTATCTATGCTAACAAAATTGTTGTCATTTGTTTGAAAATAAAAAATTTACCCCCTATTGTTAGAAGGTTCTGACTCCGCCACTAGTTGGATGTTATTGTGTGTGTGTTTGGCAAAGTGATTGCAGAAGCCAAACGAACGTTCAACAACATTTTTCAGTAAAACGAGATAATCTCCTGCAGATATTTACCTCAGCTAGCGTAAAAGTACTTCTCTACCGCGTTTTCAAACGGACACATTAAAAACCTCAGTGTGACATATCACACGGTATTGACAAACGTGATTCTCCACAAAAACTTTTAATAGCACCAACCAGAAATCATTTAATCGCACCAACTAGAAAAACAAGCGAAACTTTAATTAACCGTCTCTACATTTAGTAACGGGATTCAGGATCTTTACACAAAGATTTAATATAAGTGAGAATTATTCTTAATATGTTTTGAGAATAATTTGAGTAAAAATTTAATGGGTTCAAAATTAACAAATGAGTTGGTGTAAAATAAATCACATAATACTAATATATACCTAATTTTCTAAAAATTAGGGGATATAGCTGAACCCGCTCATCTACAAGCAGGTCCGCCCATATCCACATGATATGCTGCATGCTAGCCATGAGTTGCCCACACATAGCCAGTGAGAATAAGTTCATAAATTGGGTCATGAAACAGCTCATATGATAACCCGGCCGCCCTTGTGATGGGGTTTAGGATGGTCCCTCTGTAATGAAATTGTACGTGTGAACATGTCTGTGTGCCTCCCTTGTGATGAGAAGGTAGGGTGGTGGTGGCGGGGTTGAAGCCACTGACGTTACATGCTTGTGTAATTAAATCCCTCCACTTTCCAATGCGCGATGCGTCCTTTTCTTCACCTCTGCAATAATTTAAACGTGCATACACATATGCGTTCGCTAACGATTTCAAAAAATTCCTAAGTTCGTTCAGCATCCGCTTACCGTCTTATATAATTTGTCTCTCTAAATGCAGTATTCAGTCCTATAAATTCGTCTTTTTTTATTTTTAACCCTTTAAATTTTAAAAATTGTCGTTTTAATCATTTAAATTCTGTTTTATTTGAAACATTAATACCTATAATGTAATAAAAATTTGAACTGCTGCATTGTTTAAAAGATTAAAATAAATGATTTTAAATCTGAAAAAGTAAAATAAAAACGAAGGTGGATTTGAAGTGCCAGATACACCTGTGCGTATATACTTCAATTCCAGATTGCCGTAAGGAGCATTAATCATTGGATGACATCGCTCTTCATCCACCTTTAAGAGGGCGTGTATTAAAATGCTTTCCACCGGTTCTGTGAATTTCTTACCGGCAGACACTCACAGTATAGCCACTAACTGGTCAAAATCAAGAAGCGTCGACAGTCGACTTATTAAACAAGGATTTAAAGGTGGCGTATATATTGATATTTAAATATTTTTTTTAAAGTGCACGAGAAACCTAAACGGCAATCATGGAAGCTGAGAAATACGAGATCCATCCCACCCAAGATTCTAGACGTATTTGTTTTTTCTATGTAAAATTCGGAGATAATAATAAAGGTGAGAGGAGCAGAGTATGAACACTTGACTCTAAGGCAAGATGGTGAATAATGATGCTAGATAGGGTTCGTTTGGCAAAGCGGTGGAGAAGTACTTATGGGTTTATTCACACAAGTCGAGGTAAATATGTGGAGGAGATTGTCTCGTTTTACGGAAAAATACTGTTGAACGTAATTTTGGGGTGTTTGAACGCTTTGCCAAACACCCCCAATGGCAGTGGAGAAAATTAAAAGGGTGAAAGAAGGGGTGGCGTAACATTGGGCATAACGGGGGAGTGAAAGAGAAGGAGAGGACGCTGCTGCTGCTGCTGCAAGATCTAAGGGGAATGGCCCACTAAAATCGTGCCACTTCACTTTATTTAAGAATCCCCCCACCCCTTCCTCCTCTTCTTCGATCTGCTCCCACATATGGAAGGACATGAAATGGCCATCCCGTAGGTCCACATCCAACCACACAGCCTTCCAATCCAACCACTGCCTGAAATATTTCACTTTCCTTACGACGTGGTTTTACCGTCATTAACTTCTACATACACACTCCCATCTAATCCCAATTCCGGTTTTGCCCATTTCACACGCCAAACATGCTTCCCTCCCTCTATCTCTGTCATCACCATCTTTGAACAACACCCTCTCCACATCCTTAACTTATTCGCCCCACCCGGCAAAATCCCAATGCCCCCATCTCAACTCTTGAACCAACACAATCATTTTAAGAGAGCGGTTCCTTCCCAAACATGTTTAACGATTTAAGAATCTCTCATTAATTTAAGTGCGTTGGTTCAACATAGGATGTGAACGTGAAAGGGAGAGCAGAAGCAAGGGAAGATAGAGGTGAAAGAATGTTGGGGATGTGAGATGCATGGGGATGTGGATGGCATGGCATGGGAAGCAAATCTTAAAAGTGAATCAAAGGAAAATGGCCTTTCCTTTCCCACCACCTCCCTCCCTCCCTCCCTCTCTCTGCACTTCCCTCCCCATATTACCCCCAGTTTATTTCAAGAAAAAAGTCCCCTTTGCTGACCTCACCTGAATCTCTTGATCGGATTTTGTCGGGCCCCCTCCACTCACTGCTTTCCTTTTCCTCCCCCTTCTCATTTCTTCCCTTCCCCCTCCTCCTCCTTTGTTTATATTCAAAATCCTTCCCAACCCAACAACTTATATTCGCTCCCATTTATTTCCCACCCCACTCTCCTTTTATTCCCTTCCCCTTTGTTTTCCACTCCCCACCAATTTTTTTATTTTAAAATTTTATATCCTCCTCCATTGCTTCCCCTCTAATTCAACGTCACCTTCCAATTCTCTCAAGATTTACGATGAAATCTAGTCGCACCTTGCTTTTCTCCGATGTCCATTTTTATGGCCATACGTAACTCTTCTCCTCCCCTAGACTCCTCCCCCTCCCCTCCCCTCTCTCTGCCACAACCATAACCGGTCCGACGCAAAACACGACCAACGCTCATTCTCCTCCTCTCTCCCACGATTCTCCGCCTTGTTTTGCTCCGGAATATAATCTGTGAAAATGGGAATGTACGCGGACTCCCGATTCCATGTTTTGGCCGTAGATGATAGCCTCATCGACAGGAAGCTGATTGAGAAGCTGCTCAAGACATCTTCCTATCAAGGTACTTCCTTCTTCCTCCCTGTCCCACGCACACACAAAAAAACCAAGAAGAAAAGAAAACTCGCAAATTTCCACTGGTGTTTGTTTCTTCCACCGATCTTATAGGCTTGCTCATCTTAATGGACTCTGTTTCCTCAATAAACAGTTACCACGGTGGATTCCGGTAGCAAGGCTTTGGAGTTCCTGGGCTTGTGCGACAATGACCGCATCCACCCCGGCACGCCATCGGTCTCTCCTGGCAATCATCATGTATCGTATTTTTGGCTGACATTCCCCTGACCCGTTTCCGCAATTCCCTCGCGCCATTATCATTTCAGGGTGCCCGAAACTGAAACGTTTTGGATTTTTCTGTGGTTACAGGAAGTGGAGGTGAATCTTATTATTACGGACTACTGTATGCCTGGCATGACAGGCTATGATTTACTCAAGAGAATCAAGGTATGATTTCGTGCTTTGGTTTCTATTCCTTTGTCCTCTTTCTCTTTTATCATTATATTCCAATCCCCCCTCCCCCTCAACTTTTCTCGGTCTTTGCCCTCAGAATAATCACCCTTTTGCTCAAATCACACCCACCGTGTGAAAGACTTCCATTTTGGATCCCTGCATTCCAAATCCAACTTACGATTGCTGAATGCTGTCAATTTGGGAATCAAGTTTTCTCACTTTAACTGAAAAGGGGGGGAAAAAAAAGAAACCCCCGCAATATTCTCCCTATTGGTTTTCGAAACCGTTCATTCATAAGAAACAAATCTGGGTATAGTTACAGTCAAAGTATTCCATTCTTAAAAGGGCATCCTTTAATGGCTAGATCAGAGAGAAGAATTCATTCTGTCGACCGTCTCTGGAAACAGTGTGCTTAATTACATTTTCAGGACCTGTAAATTTACAGGAATCCCCTTTACTTTTTCAGGAATCTTCGTCTTTGAGAGACATACCAGTGGTGATTATGTCGTCGGAGAATGTGCCTTCAAGAATTAGCAGGTAAACGGGAGACATTGAGTATTCGTAGGACCCTTCCGTAAACATTTTCTGAGGTGGAATGCTTATATATGAATGTGTGTGAACTTGCAACAGATGCTTGGAGGAAGGAGCAGAGGAGTTTTTTCTCAAGCCAGTGAGGCTGTCGGATTTGAATAAGCTTCGACCCCATTTGATGAAGACGAAGTTGAAAGACCAAAAGCCCGAGACGCACGAAAATCCAGAAAACCCACGAGTTCAACAAGAGCAGAATCAAATAATTGATGTGCAACAACCCACATCGCAGCCACAACTAGATCAACAACAGCACGCACAATCACCACAAGCAGCCAGTAATAACAAGAGAAAGGCCATAGAACAACAGGGGCTTTTACCTGAGACCGATAGAACGAGAGCTAGATACAGTGACATAGCCACAATGGTGTGATCAATCATGTGAAGTGTATTTTCTTAACTTACAGCATGTAATACTCATATGACAGTTTTTTTTAATCCTTTAAAAGTCTTAACTCCAGTGTTGGATAATAGAGGCTTTATACGACTGTAGAGAGAGTTGCCTCCTGTACACATCTCCTGAAAAATCCGCTTCCAATTTTGTTTCCCCAAGCATAGCAAGAACAAAGTAGCCAGAGAGAGAAGAAATTTAGATGATCTATTTCGGGTGTCGATGAATGGGTTCTGGAAAATCAGACACTCTTGCTCCCGTTCTACACCTCTTTCCCCACCTTCCACTCTTCCCACTCGCATCTAGGCCTAAAGCTGAAGACGAACACTGGAACAGTGAACTTTTCTTTCTTTTACTTTTTTTGGGGCAGCAGTTAACTTTTGTTCAACTGTCACCTGTTCTATGCTTTATGCTTGATTGTACTATTGGGCTGGGAACCCCAACAGTATGTAAATGTCAAGGTGAATTACATATTCTCCCCCCTCCGGGGGGGGGGGGGGAACATACCCCATGTTATCATTTTTTTAAAGCCCCAAAGATACTTTATGATAAGAAATAAAAGAAATCTTTATCATAAGAAATACATTTTAAGGGAGAGATGTTTATATTGGTTGTTTGTACAATAGGAAATAAATTTACGAGTTTAAAAATTACAGTGAGTCAAAATTTGAATGTTAAAAAATAAAAAAATGAATAACGTTAGAACTAAACTTTAAAACTGTACCTTTTGTGAAAGTTTCGAGTTCATTATTTGGAGGGGGGTTATTTCTTATAAGGGTAAAGTAATTTCAAGGAGAGAAGGAACAAAATGGAAATTAGAAATCTTGTATGTTTTGGTTAATTCAATAACTACGATTGAAATAAAGCTAGCACGTGAGAACCAGCTGCCTTTCATCAGTGAGACTAAGCGGAACGAGTTTGGTTTTTCTTGTGTGAGGTCAGTGATTTAAACTTGTAGTCTTGTAGATTGGATTCAGAAATGTTAGGAGAACTACTCAAAATGCGTACGAGAATACAATTTTTTTTGGTACAGAGAATACCAAAATTTTATTTGATAGCATGATAGTCATATTAAAGAGACGAAAAAAAGAAGAAGAGAGAAACTCACATGTAAGATCAAACTTAAAGATCACACCCAATCCAACGACTGGTTTTTTCCCTTTTTGAAGTTAAGTAATCCGAAATGAGTAAGTTACTCTGCCACTATCAAGGCCGGTGTAATCAAATTTAATTAGTCCAACAAAACAAAGAATTTTTCTTCCCCAAAGCAAACTAATGAGTTCTGATTTTGAGCCCTTTCCAAACAAAAGCAGAGTTACATTTTTTTTTATACAAAAAAAGTTTAGGTGGGTTCTGCACCGGTTCCCCACCAAGGTCAGGGCACGGCCCCAGGGTTTTATGACCACTTACAAGGGACTTACGATATCGTCTACCAAAGGAGCCCTCACAACGACAGAGGGAATCAAACTCACCTTCTTAGAGGAGTTGAGCCCGTTTCTTACCATCTGTGCCAACTCTCATTGGCAAAAGCAGAGTTACATGGAGTGGAATGGGCAAACTACGGGCCGTTTTAGGGATAAATGGCCCATTAACAGGGACACAAGTTACGATATAGGGCCATCAACTTTTGTCCCGTTTTACAGCCCAAAATTCTGTGGGTCAATTCACGACATTTTCCATGCTCCCTATCTGAACATACACATGCCTTAATTATGTTTTTCCCTATTTTCTTCTTATCTTAGATAAGTTCGTTGATGGATGGAGAGATCCAATTTTCCCTGGCCTTTTTCTTAACAATTAAGTTTGTTACACCACTATGTAACCGAGCATGATAAATTGATGCACGAGGATGAGCTCAGGGATGAAGCCAAGTGGGGCAGCGCGAGGTGGAAAGGATGGAAGAGAGTCCGACTGTCCGAGTCAGGTGAGCCCCACGTGCATCCCTCTCTCACCACGTGTCGCGTTTCGGCAAGCTGCATAGGCTCTTGGCCCAATTAACCGTCTGTAAGCCCGGATTCCTAACACCTGTGGCCATCATCTCCAAAAAGAAGGAGGTGTGTGTGTGTGTCTATATATATAAATAATTAATTAAAATCCCAATAAAGATGATGCCGATCATAGAGTCGAGGCACCAAGGGTATTAGCTTCGTCACCTCCTCCCTTTTCTCCCTACTCAGACCCTTTCCTGCTCCAACGTCCCCCAATTCCGATCCAATTCAGGTAACTTACCTAGGGTTCATTCCTGGGCCTTTTATTTGTATCTCCAGAATTTGTGTCCCAAACCTCTCTCGACAGCCATGCATGGTTTACTTTATTTCGTTTTTGATATTCTCGTGGGCTTCTCTTGTTGATTTCTCTGATCATACGATTCGGGACGTGTCAGGCATGACTGAATTAGATTTTACATCTTTCCTCTCTCGTTTCTCTGATATGGCTTGCTTACGGGAATGGGGAAACCCTTTTCTTTGATTTGTTGCACGCACTTGGATGAAATGTGGGCGTATGAAGCCACTCCCCAAACTGTTCATGCGCAGAGTTCTAGTCAACTTGTCCGGGCTTTTGCGTTGCCCTTTTCATTTTTGGTTTTTCCTCCGTTATTCACTTTCGGCATACGGTTCTTTTGAAGCAAATTATGACTTCTGCACGTTAAGACTACTGGAAAGGAATCGAATTCCCTTCTTTAGTCTTATTATGCTCCCAGGTGGTACGTATTGGGCTTGTTTTCGAGGTTCCCTGATACCGTTCCAGTTTTGGTAAAATGTGCGGTGATCGGCCTCAGATGCCTCAGAATTTTATTGGGAAATCTTCAGCTACACCCACTCACCCATGGTGTAATTAATTTTGTTTTGAGATTTTTGTAGCCTCTCTCGTTTATTTTTTGGTCATAGGATTTGTAACCTTATGAGCACGATTGAACTAGATTTTGCATCCTTTTCTGTTGTTTCGCTGATATAGCGTGGTTACGGTAATGGAGCAATCCACCCCTTTGATGCGACCTCTTCTGTAAAGCCTAAATTTTGTGTGCGTATGAAGCTACTCAAAATAGTTTACGGGCAGAAAGTTATATTCAACTGTTTGTTGTTGCCCTTTTCTCCCCGACCTCATATCCGTTATAAACTATGCACGTCATTTACTTTCAGCATTTGTTTTCTCTTAGTAACTCGTGACCCTGATTTCTTCCTTTTAAGATCACTGACAAAATTTATGTTGTTTTAATTCCTTTCTTCACTTTTGTTATGCTTTCAGGTGTTTGGTATAGGGCTTGTTCATTGACTTCAAAGTACGACTGGAGCTTTAGCTTGCAAAACGTTAGAACTTTACCACATTACTTATTAACAGCAAATTTGAGAACCTAAGATATGTCAAGTGGATCCGAGAGACGGGTTTCTCGGGAGGATATACAACTGGTAAGAAGTAATCTTCAGCTTAACTATAAATAAAGTACGGTTGCTGTATATGGTAAACAATCCATTCACGAGCATAGTTTGATTTTTTTCTAAAACCGAAATATTTTTGCCACCTAACATCCAAAGAACCTTAGAACATGACAAGAAATATGTTTAGCTATTGTTTGGGGACATTGGTTGCTTAAGAGATACTGATGTACAAAATAGCTGCCTAAAAGTTATTTGACAAATTTTTGGGTGCTTTCATAGTTTTCACTTTGCACTTCTTTAGTAAAGAATTGTCAGTTTAATGGGAGCATTTATCCTTGTAGTGTAAGCAGGTAGCTATCAGTTGTAATCTGTTGGGTTTTCACATTAGTGCCTATTCTGCCTGTTAAGAACTTCACCCTTTACGTGATATATTAGTTCCTGATGCTATGTAATTGGACAAAACCTCCTATTTCCAAAGTATGGCAAACTATGGAAAATGTTCCACTCGCATCTGTTTGGGAAAGGATATATACATGTATATGGTCTTTATTTATGTATACAGGTAGCTACAGAAATTTCTGACCCCAATGCAATGTGCACACTTGTCTATTTGGGCAAGGGCTTCTGTATTTAAATTTTGGTATTTATTTATGTATGAATATACAAATGTCTTGGTGTGATTTTGAATCGTACGAAGTTCCAGCATCTTCTTGGGGGAACATTGAGATCTCTAACCATAAGATTTGTTTAATTGCCTCATTCTAGGTGCAAAATCTTATAGAACGATGCTTACAATTATATATGAACCAGAAAGAAGTTGTGAAAATGCTGCTGGATGATGCAAAAATAGAGCCTGGTTTCACTGAACTCGGTAATGGAAACTTGCTCCCTGTCATTTATTTTCACCCTTAAATTGCCAGGAGACTTGATGTGATATCCTAGCATATGCTACAACGTTAATATTTTTTTATTTGACTTACTTTAGATGTAATTTCTTCTTAAGAGCAAAATTTGGTTGATTAAGTGTGTGTTAGTTTTTCACTTGGAAAAGTGATTTTGCAAAAATTTTTTGGGCGAATAGTGATTTTGCAACTTTCAAGACAAAGTTACTCCTATGTTACTTTGGTCAAAACCATGTTTTGATCAAACTCTTCTGATTACTAACATGACTGCTCTTTGATCATGAGATTGGGCATTTTAGCCAAAAGTTTACCTTTTTATCCACTATTTCTATTATTCAATGTTTTATTTTCTTCTTTTTCAGTTTGGCAAAAGCTTGAAGAAGAAAATCAGGAGTTCTTCAAGGCTTATTATTTAAGATTGGTGTTGATGCAGCAAATAACTGAGTTCAACAGGCTGCTTGAACGGCAGATGAATTTGATGAATCAACTGCCGCCAACTGCCGTTGCATCAATACCTAACTCCAATGGGTCGCATATTTCTGCATGTGAGTCTTTCCATGAGTTTTGGTATCATTTATTTCAGCCAAACTGTTCTTTTAATGCTATGGAATCTGGACTTGCTGAAATTACAACTTATTCATTTCAGCCACAAGCACATGATGTGGTGGGTTCATTTAATTGATTAGCTTTTGCTCATGTTAGTACATTACAACAGATCCAAATATTGTTTAATGTTCCAATTATAATAGAAGACATCTAGTGTGTGTGTGTGTGTGTTACTAAAATAAAATTCTGTGCTATTTGCTGACACTTCTGTGCTTGTGCCTGTCTGAACGAGACTAGGGTATAATATTATTGATTTTGCATTGTTTCTGGTTTTGTACTCCTTTCATCCTTGAAAAATTATTAATGTTTCACAGCAACCAAGAGGTGGTAGCCCTTGAATGGATAAAATGTGAAAAAAAAAATTGGAGAAAACCCAGTTACCTGTTTCATTGTTTAAAGCCTATATGGGATATGTATGACTGATTGTCTCTCTTTAAATTAAATTTTCTTTTTATACGTGGTATTCTAACAAATGTTATTTGTGCTGCAGTGCAACAGAATCCAGCATGCTATGCTGCTGAGCATGTGGGAACAGCTCTGAAGCCTGAAAATATGCAACATCCCGTTGGTTCTAGTTTACAGAGTGTGTTTGATAATGATGGATCATCCCTGTGCACAAGCATGCACAATACAGTTGATATGTCTCATGCCAATAGGATTGATGCCCCCAGCTTACTGTCAGCTCAGAACTCTAACATGGGCCTGATGCAAGGAATTAATGGGGGAATGATCAAGTCAGAACCTGGATATTCACGCAGTTCTCCTTTCATGTTTGGTACTGGAAATAGTGTCTTGGAGACACGACCAATTATTGGTGATGCTTCAGTTACCTCATACCCAAGTGTGGAGTCCAACTGTCAATCAATGCCACTTCTGGTCGCAGATGGTTCTTCTTCATTTGGATTTTTGGGGCAGATTCCTAGGACTTTTAGCCTTTCTGATCTGACTGCTGATTTTTCTCAGAGTTCTGGTTAGTCTTCTTTCTCTCTGACTTATTGTCTATCCATGTGTGCCTCCACATGCTTTCATGTTCCCCCTTGGTTGATTATAGAAGGGGCTTGAAAAATACCGATCAGCTTATCATTGATGTCCATTGCCTAGAGTTTGATTTCAGCCTCTAGTCACTTACTGTCAGTTTCTTATTTTTCAGAAATACTAGAAAACTATTCACGGTCGCCCTTCCTAGTTACTGATGAGAACTTCCTTGAAAGAGGAGAACAAGGTGAGAAACATCACTCCCTCACTTTCAAAAGAAAAGGAAATGAAGACCTCCAAAGAGATCTATTGTTTTGATAGATTTGAGATGGCTTCTAACTTTATTATTGTCTTGGTGTTAGAGCAGACAATAAAAGGCTGGATTCCATATCAGAAGGCTTGAGTTATGAAGACTTTGGGAGTGATTAAATTGATAAACGCCACCTAGTCATCAGCAGCTTTCAGGTATCCCTTTTTCCCTCAAATTTTTAAATTCTAATGCATGGATAAAATGACATCATAATCCTCCTTGATAATACACACTGCTGTAATATGGCCAAATAAAAATCAACTGCTTTATTGCTAAATTACTGTTACTAAGTTCACAGAAAAGAGCTTTTGTCAAGTGCCTAATAATGGTTTATCTTGCTTGCAGGTTCATCAGCTTCCTTAGGAATGAATTGCTTGTAAATAGAAGTGTTGAAGTCAACATGTTTTCAAATTTCGAGTATTGGGTGAACATATTTGTTTGTCTAGATCTCTGATGTCATAGTGTAGTGATGGGACATGAGATCCAGAATGCTTGCATGGAAGGGGAAAGGATGACGGTCCACGTGGTGATGGTCTTTGCCTCTTTGGTATCTTGTGTTGCTAAAAGTTAGTTTTTTTTTCAGTACGTATTGTTCGTTACTAGAAAATCTACTTTGCATGGATTGCATTTTGATGATTGGAGTTGTGGATTGCTCTTGAAAATGTACCCTTTAGGAGTAGAAACAGCAGCCAAAGATGACTTATTTCACGGCTAGCAATGATACGAAGACTTAAAGGAAGAACTCTCGTGTATCAAAAAAAAAGAGAGGAAGAACTCTCTAGATTTATCCGTACAACAGTTGATAATATACATGATTTGAACATTACGCGATGCTGATCAGACAAGCATCACAAGTATTCCCCTATTTTAGATGTTTCACCAGTCTCACCTTCCTTTTGTTTGCGCCTCCAGAATGGGAAATTGGGAATACTCGTAAGCAACCTCGGACCTTGTGGCATCAGTCTCTTGATACTATTTCGTACTGGCGGCTCCAATTTTATCTGCTTTGAACCTGCATTAATATCTGTCGTCAACTTTTACTTGTGGGTTCCGCTACACAACTGATTCAATAATATCTGCAACTCAGCGTCTAGGTGAGAAGTATGCCTAAACTTGTAAGGTGGATGGTCAGATCAAAGCCGGTTTAGGAGATTTAGATTGTTACACCCTGAGTATTTATCGCCTTGTTTCTAACTCATGTAATGTTCATACGCAACTTGTAAATATCCTAGAATATGATTTTCGTGCAGTCATTGTCTGGACTGTTGGGGATTTAATTACATATTTACATGGGTGGAACATCATAAGAAATTTTCATCATTACCACAATATAAACAGTTACAATTAGCCTAAAAAAGTGCGATTTAAATTTCCCAAAACTAAGTTAAAAAAAAGTCAGAACAATTGAGTTTTTAAGATCATCATTTGTGAATTTTTGAGCGTTGTGACGTCTGGATGTGATTTTCCCTAATATTGATAAGGAATGTCGTTATTGTTGCTTTTCTAGAGCCATTTACATCAAGCCTTGAATGTGCAAGATTCTGCAAATAAATAACGGAGGAGCATAAGCTGAAGATTTTCTAGATGCCCTTTCGCCTGGCGAGTGGCGACCTCAAGTAAATAATAATGGGGAGGGCCATCTTCTTTCAACTGATGCAGTGATGCTAGTTGTATTACAAACCCACCTTCACCAACAATTTTTGGAAGTGAGAGCTATGTGAATTGTGAATACACTAACCTTCACCGTAAATCTGTAAACGTTTTTCCATCTTTTCAAATTTGAAAAGGGTTACCTGTAAAACAGCAAAAGCAGATGAGACAGCTGCTTTAGTAGCCCAGACCCACCATTGGAATGATTCATCTGTGACCTGTCTGGGATCTGAGGGTTTGCTTTGTGGTCCTGCACATTTATTAAATATGGTCGATCCTTTCAGTTTCTGAGGGAACTCATGATGCTAGGGCAAATTCATATTAAAGCCTTCACTTTCGTCCCTTTTCCCCTTCATTATTTCTCATCATGACTCGCTTTGTCCGCTTCTGGTATCCAATGATCCCTAATTCACTCTTCAAGTTTGTGTTCATTCACTATCGTTTGCCTTTATATGAAAATTCTCATTACAGTGCATACATTCATCTTCTTCCTACTTGACCTGCTTTAATTCCCTTCAACAGATAGGGGGAATTCACTCGGAAGATACTATTAAATAAATGCTGATGTGTTTCACTATTTTCAAATTATTATACTAACTTGAATTAAAACGAAGTGATGGTAAGGGTAACTAAGTGGACTATGATACTGAGTTTGACAATCGGTTCATACCAAATTAATCTTAGTTGTATTTGCTCACTCAGAAGTGATTCGTTAGAAATTATTCATGAGCATCAAATTCTATCCACTTGTAAACGTTAAATGAATATACAGCATATTCCTCATACATCGTAAAGTCCCCCTAATTTCATTTTAATATAGACTGACACTATTTGATCATAATAGTAATGGTTGGGATGCTCATTGTTCCATTTGCCGGAACGAGATTATCACTTATCACCTAATCAATTTTAAAGCTTCACACCGCCATTTCTGATCCCTTTGACATCATTAATGCTAGTCATCTTCCCCTCCAGCCCTCTTGACAGCACTTTCTCATCCCCACACCTTTTTTTCCTTTATTTTCTGTCTCTTCCTTTCCAGTTCCTTCTAAAGCCTCCATGCACACACTCAAAAATCATAGTACCTCTAGAACGCTCTTCCCGTTAAAGCACAACAATTAGTCCATACAAAGTCTTCTAAAAGACAGACAAACCCAGAAAGTTAAAGGGGGAGCAAGAAAAAAGGTAAGTCCCCTAAGAAGACGAAGCATAATAAAGGTACTCAAGAAGGTAAAGCCAATTCATCAATCACTCGGATTCTCCAGTTCTGCATTCATGGGCTGCTCAGCCTCAAAACCCGTCAATATAGTCGCCAGAAACAGTGAGGATCGCTCATCTCCTCTTGCTTCTTCTTCTTCTCCATCTCCAGCTTCATACGTCTCCAGTTCGAATTCTCCAGTTCCAAGGTCTCTTTCTCTACCAACGAGTCTGGTCCATCACCCCCCAACCAGAAAAGGTGACACCCATCACCTTGTGTCCCTCACCTCCACCACTTACGGTTCTCTTCTCCCAATTGACCGTTCACACCTACAAAACGTAAACTTTCCCTCCCTGGAGCCCCCTTCTCTGCACAAGATCTCTCCTCAAGATAAACTAAACCAAACACAGGCACAGCAATCGCTGACCCCAGACTCTGTCATCAACACATGGGAACTCATGGATGGCCTAGATGATGATTTCAAAGACACGCCCATGCCACATTCCTCCATTATTGACCCACCTACAGGTGTTCAAAATCAACCCGCTTCAGAAGGGTCTGCAAAGGAAGTTCCTGAACCACCTGAATCCTCGGAAAAAATAAAGGAGAGTAAACCACTATGGCAACATTTATCTAAGGAAGCGTTGCTTGCTAAATTGGATCCAGATGTGGCTTGGAGTTACCGGCGAGCATTATCATCCAGACGATTAGGAAGTAGTTTATCCAGAGGAGCCACGTCCACGGGGTCTAACCCACTAACCTCATCGTTCCCTAGCAATCTGCATGGGCCACCTTTACCGGGTACTAAAGATAAAATAGTGGTTTATTTCACGAGTTTAAGAGGGATCCGAAAGACTTTTGAAGATTGCTGTGAGGTGAGGACGATACTGAGGGGATTCAGGGTAGCAGTGGATGAAAGGGACATCTCTATGGACTCATCATACGGGAAAGAGTTGCAGAATGCGGTAGGAGGCAACAGAGCAGTGAGGTTGCCGGAGGTGTTCGTAAGGGGGAAGCACGTGGGAGGTGCAGAGGAAATAAAAATAATGCATGAATCTGGAGAATTAGCAACACTGTTGATGGGTTTTCCTGAGCAAGATAGGGAGTATGAGTGTAAGAGTTGTGGAGGTATCAGGTTCGTGCCATGCCTTAATTGCAATGGAAGCAGGAAGGTGTTCGAGCAGGAAGAAGCAGAGTTCAGGAGGTGCCCAGATTGCAACGAGAACGGCTTGATAAGATGTCCTGCTTGTTGCTCATGATTGTCAATTTCGTGTTGGCTGATGAATTTCTCATGATTCTTGTCAACGTAGTCTCTTGCCTCAATCATTACCTTCGATTCCCTCTTGTTTTAGGCTTTCTGGTTCATATTTGTCAGCCACTTTTACTTTATGTGATTGTTCATTACTTCATCAGTTAGCTCCATTAACTGCCCCAACGGTTTAGATGGAATAAATATACCAGGATGAGATTAACGGTAAGAATATTGTAGCTACAAGATATATCCTGGAGACGGATGTTCAAGTTTACTGCTTTTTAGAAAGTGATACGGCACCCGCCAGAATTGAATCAGAACAGGCACGGATTTAGGTTTGCAAATGAGCTGTCATGGATGTGGATGGCGCAGATGAAGCATTGGGTACTGAGAAGTCTCTCCAACAAGTATTGCCTTCGGCTCTCACCCGTAAGGATTGAAATGCCGATGATTTTTTTCTTACATTGTTATACTTCAAGACTCAAGAGGCTAAAAGTATATGCAATATATTCTTCGACAATAAATTATTTTTGGATGATGAAGTATCAGATTTTGCGGGAGTTAGACAGCCACCCGAGCAATAATTTATGCCAACGATTTGCTTTTTATCTAAGGATTTGGAATCATGTCTTTTTACATGACAGCAGAGGGAAGCTATTAATTGAATGAGCATCTTAGTGAAAAAAGAGTTACGTTTAATGTTTCTTAAAATGTTTGTGGAGGATTTAAAACGTTAGAAGTAGCAGTTGTCAATTGAGGTTCATTTTCTCATTGAACTTTTCAACACGCTTCCATAAGAAAACTAACACGAGTCCAAAATCTCAGGCATGTCTCTGAGCAAGACTGTCTCATCCCCTGCGGGCAAACGCTGCCGCAAGTCCTCCAGCTATAAGTCCAACAGCTGCTGTAGTGATGCCAATTCCAATAATGCCATCTGCGTTAAAACAAATAACATTTGCAATGCCTTAGTTAATGCAATTATGAGATAAAAAGTAAGCTGAAGAAGCAAATCCCATTACAACCTTTAGCAATTCGGTCTTCAACGGTTTTCTTGAGGGAAAGAGCCTGCCTCCAATCAGGTGCAATCTGCAAGAACAAAATGGCAAAATGCCCAAATAGACAGTGACGATCCGAATTTAACAAGGCTACGCGCTTGTTTGGGAAGCCATTCTTCCCAACGGTGCACGTAAGCCGAGACAAAACCATCTTGAAATCTGTAAAAACCATCTTAAAATTCATAAAAACCATCTTGAAATCTGTAAAACCATCTCGAAATTCCCAAAATGCCTCGAAATCTGTAAAATCCATTTTTCCAACGGAGTTCCCAAACAAGCACGTAGTTGAAGATAGGCTTGTTTAGCATGGCCAAATTTATCTGGAAAAATACAATCAACCTCCTAATATGGAAAAGAATCCCATACGTAGATAATACAAGTACGTATAGGTGATAAAAAAATCATGGGTAAAATAGGTCTTTGAGTACAGTGAAAAGGAAAACCTAGAGGTTGAAAACAGAAATGTTCCTCAGTCCGTAAACAAAAAGGCACATGTTTCATGTGGATTAGATAGATCTTAAATTCCTACGACCAGCCTTCAAGTGAAAGAGCACGGATGTAATCCAATAGTGCAAATTATACAGCTTTTCTACACAAGAAGGTCTGGCACCAGGAACAGAAAAAATAAGGTTTCTGGTGAATTGCAAGCAGAAGTTGAGTTGAGAAAGACAGACCTCCAAACACTGATCCAAAAGCATCCGACACTTTGAATAATCACTACTCCTATAATATCCAACAGCCAGAAGATAAAGCTTCTCTCTTTGGTGCAAAGGACTACTATTATTTGTCAAAGAAGCTGCAAATCACATCACAAGGATTACAAATGATACAGTTCAGGCTGTGAAAGGCTATTTCTTTTAAACAGTAGAGGGATGCTAAATTATTAGGCCTTTTGATGTTAACATTCTGGTTTTCATGCTCATGGCAGTATAAATCATGGGGCAAAAGTATATTGAGTGATATTCCTTTGGACTTTGGAGCAATGGGAGTAGTCCTGTGGGACATTTGAGAGATCTTAAGAAGATCAATGGAGCCTTCCGAAAGCTATTTTGGTAAATTTATCACTTTCATTTCATATTCAGGTTTCCAGAGAAAATCATATATTCACAATGACCATACTGAAACTTTAGTGGGAAAATAAGAATCGTGCAGTGGGTGCTTCAATGCCACGCATATGCTACATTGGCAAAATTACAATCCCTAAATTCGACTTAGCAGAATCATCAAACAGCTGATAATAATCACATTGCATAGTTTTATGCTCCAAGCTATCATGGATTTGATTTGGCATGACAGGCAGAAAATTCGTAGTCAGCAGCCATGCAGGAAAGAACAAATGTGCTTATAATTAATGCAGATTATGCTGCGTTATGGAGATTAAATGAAAAGGCAAGAACAAGCAAAATAGTGATTAATATTTTGAGAAAAATAAACTCAGAATTATTAAAACGAACCCGCAATTAGACAAAAACATAAAAAACAGAGCAAGGAACTTTTTTTTTATCAAAAAGGTATATACTTGAAATCAGGGCAAATAAAAGTAGCATGTTAATTTTTAACGAACATCTACATTATGAAAGAAATAGGAAGTGCTCAATTTATTCTGTGATATTACTTTCAAGCATGGCTAACCCGCGTTGCACATCTTCTGGTTGCCTTGAATGAACAAGCGCCCACGACAACCTCATGATGCTTTCACTCTGCCGCTCCTCAGACTCACCATTTGAAGCATCCGCAACTTCTCTCTCACATCCCTTCAAAATATGCAAAATACTTTTGAACGATGGAAGAAAATAGTAGAAGGATATGAGCGACCAACATAATAGCCCGCTAAAGTTAACAAATGGAAGGGTAAAAACCGCAGTAGCGTCACTGCGATAACTCAAAGAACATCAACAGAAATACTACCAGTAAAAACATTCAGTTTTCCTATCCAACCTCTTGACATCAGAAAAAAAAATACATTTTTTGTTGACGCAAAAGACAAGTAGCGCTCAAATATGAAGAGCTGAGCCAAGATCCCAATCCACACAAAGACGCAAAGTTAATAAATCAATATAAAGGAACGGTCCCTCCCAAACTTTGAATTCGGTATGCTGAACCTGTTCAAAGCCATAATGATAACAAGTATGCTAGTGGACCGAGCAATAAATATCAAATCTTTTATATGTAAATTCATAAAACGATCGAATTGAAGATCCTGAGTACTGGCCTACTGGGTGCGGAAGAGGAATTTCGAAGAACATTAAAAAGCTCGGGGTTTGAAATTTGAGCAAGAGATTGATCAGCAAATGAAGGGGAACTGAAGAAGGAGAAACATGAGATTCAAAAACTTACAGCAATGACGTCGCGGTCGCACCAAGGGATCTGATCGCCGCCACCAAAGAACAAACCGATGGACTCGAATATCTTGTCCATTTTGGGGATCGCGAAATAACGCTCTCAATGCCTGAAATGTGCGTGGGGTATAAGACGGTTCGTATATATAGGTTAGGGATTTTAAGAATTTATTATATTCCTGGATTCTACGGCTCTCCTCTTCAATTTCCAGTGGCGATGGGTAGGCTTGCCACTTTACCTGGCTATTCTGTCTAGGACTTTAGGCCTTCCTAACGCGTTTCCATACCTCCCAAGTCCCAACAAGTACATTTGTAAAATTCGAACTTATATTTCTTTTCTCATGACATCGCATTACTTTTTTAAAATTTGAACGTATTTGAGAGTTTAATTACAATCATACAATGAAACTTAGGTTTGAACTTAAAACTTATATTTTGTTTAAGTATAAATTTTTTTTAAAAAAGTTATTTTGTTTACAAAATTTTGATTTAAAATCTAGGTTTTCTCTTTCATACTTTTTCCTCATTTCTCTACTTTTTTCCTTTCCTCTTTCCTACTTTTTTCCTTCTTTCTTTTTCATCTTTTCTACTTTTTTTCATTATTTCTCTTTCATCTTTCCTACCTTTTATTTATATCTTTCCTCTTTCCTACTTTTTCTTTCTTCTATTTCCTCTTTTCTACTTTTCATTCTTTCTCTTTAATATTTCCCAACTACTTTTTCCTCAGAATCCGTAAAAGCTAATAATTTTCCAAACGTAAATCAATTTTCAAAACATAGGTTTTGCCTCAGAATCTGTGAAAGCTATTTTCTAAAACTTAGATTTTACCTCGAAATTTGTAAAAGTTATCGTGAAAATGAGATCCAAACAAGCCCATATGAATTCTTATTATAACAGCTTTTTTATTCACTTAAATTTTCTTCAATCCGCTGAATGCAAGAGAATCAGGGTGATATTCCGTTCTCCTCCCAAAACCTGAACCCCAAACCTTAATTATTGTTGTTATTATTAAAGAACATGTTAAGTATATATAATATAAAAAACATTCGTAGCATATGTTATGCTAGAACTAATTGATAATCTCTATTTAATTTTACATTGTCAGTTAATTAATCTTTGTCTCCCCGCCCCAAAAAATTACAAAAACAAGGCACCTGTTTACATTGGTGTATGAACATGTAAACAAAGTTCACTAGTCATAACAGGTGGAATTGAGTCAAAAGATCGATCATCCTAATGTAATGAATTAATGTTCGATTCTTTATTGGATAAGGTATTACATTTAGTATTAGCATTGTTGACTTGAATAGAAATATAAGCTTGCTTAGTAAAACAAAACCTCGAAAATAGATTAAATTTTATTTTAGGGAAATTTACTGTTGAGTCCCACATAAGGGACTTATTTATCAAATGGTCCCAAGTTTTAAAATATTTATCAAATGGTCCCAGATGTGTTGTCAATTTAGCTCATGGTGTTGTCAAGGGTTGTCACGTGACAACACCATGCGCTGCATTGACAACACCATGCGCTGGATTGACAACACCTCTGGGACCATTTGATAAATAT
>JANTPZ010084324.1:0-13031 GCA_025593235.1 Vachellia pachyceras
ACGACGACGACGATGATGATGATCAGAGTTTGGCAGAGATCCGACTGGGGAAGGAATATGCATATAGTAAAGCGGGGGAGAGAGAGAGAGTTATATATATAGGAGAGAGACGGGAAACAAAAGTGGGAACGGCGAAGGGAGAAACAAACGTGGAGTGTAAGTGAATGGAGGGAGGGAGGGAAAAGGCACGTGAAACATGTTTTTTTTTATGGATTTAAATTAAAAGGAAGAAGGCACATGTCGGAGCTGTGCGTACCATCCATGCGTCAAAAACAGGCCACGCCTTTCCCACCAAAGCTCGGCCTCCTTCTTTGTCCCTTTTTGAGTTCCTAACTTTCCACCTTCTTTCTCGCACTTCTTATTATTTTTTAATATATCTAGTTCGCTATGTGGGCCCATCCCCCGATTTTTTTAATCCTCATAAATCATCCATTTCAATATCCAATCAAATCATAACTACTTGATGTATTAACTCTGCGCATTTATTTTTACTCTTTTCATATTTTTCAATGGAGAACATGGACGCAAATTCCATTTTTAAGAATTTTATTAATTAGGAGGGTTTACTGTATTTTTATATGCAAAAATAATCCCTTATTTTGATTGTGTAAATGTTGTGAAAATAAGTACAGTTTTAAAATTATTTATTTATTTATCATCTCTCTTGTCTCCAACATGAATACACACATGTATATAATAAATTTTCACTGTGATTTTACTTTAAAATTACTCCTCTGTTTTTTTGTTTTTTCGTTCTTGATTCTACATACCATGTGAACCCTAATTAGCTTGGAGGATAAAAAATTATACCTGGTCCATTATACCTTGATTTCAATCCTTTAAACTGACGGGAATAAAACAAATAACAAACTCGTGTGTATATACTAGGGATGTAAAAACAGGCCCAAGCCGGTTAATACTAGTGGGTTCGGATTGATGAAATGTCAGCTCGTTAGGGGTGGGTTCTCTCAGCTCACCTCGCTCAACCTGCAGGTTGTAAGCTGTTGTTTTTAAATTTTCTTAAAAAATACATATTTTACATTTTTCTATCCCAATATTTTTTATAAAAGAAAAAGTAATATTAAATTTTATTTTTAAAAAATTATTGAAAATTTATTGATGAGATTGGAAATAGAATTATATAAATGTGCTATCTCATAGAAAAAACTGGATTAAAAAAGGAAATATAAATCTATTTTTTAAAAAAATAAAAGGATTGCCTGCACAAATTGGAAACAAAATTGTGTAATCCTTTTTGCTCTATCAAGGGGATCAATTCACGTGGCTTCAATTTTCCATTCACTCATATTTAATATAATCTATATGCCAAAAGAAAGAAAATAAAGTATAAAAGACCCCAACGTAAATTTATACAGGAAGAGTCAAATAAATAATAAGGTTGAGCAACGAGCGGGACAGACTAATCTGTATCCGTAATAACCAGCTTGTCTAGAGATGGATTCGAATCGGGTTGGGTTAGCTTGCTTGTGTGGAGTGAACAACGGAAAAGGCCTGAGGAGGGGGAATATAAGGATAGTCAATTTCAGTGACGCCATATCAATGGGAATGCTCTAAGCTGCCAGAAAAAAACAAAGTAGAAAACCACAGGACAAAGATATTTTTTATATTTTAGTTACATTATATCAGCTGTGTAATTATAACTAGGTTGATATTAATTCAACCATAATTGAATATATAATTGACGTTTAAATTACTGTCTTAATCGGTGGTTTGGTTCATAATTCTGTATTCTGTGGTTAATAATATTCACTTTATAATTCATCGGATCGGATTCACATGTATTAGAAAACTATTTGGGGTTTGGTTCAACGCTTACTATTCACGTGTTCTTTCAAAGGGGACATGGAAGAATCATGGTGTTGGATTCCTTAATTAAATATCTAAGATGATGTTCATGTGCAAAAACTAAATCGATGGCAATAGTTTTAAATACTGTATTTAATTAATTACTATTTCTCCCAATCCTCATGCCACTCGAGGTTCTTCTCTATTTTTATTTACTATTAAAAACAACAGCCACTATGTATCACTTTCAAGTTAGGTTGGATGTTTTTATAGACTGGGTTTGTGTGTCGGAGCGTTTGGAAAAGTCAAACGCAGGTTCAACAGTGTTTTTCCGCAAAACGAGATAACCTTCTTTATATATTTATCTTAACTTACATAAAAGTACTTCCCATCCACATTCTTTCACGGGCACACTTAACCCAACCCGGAGACATTCTAAAATCAGAAAGCAATTTTAATAGATATGTTGCTTTATTGTTAAATTATTAAAATATCCAAACTGAGTGATAACTGAGAGGAGAGCGTTCGTCAACAGTGGGTAACTATTTGCTTTTACGTACTCAGCACGGGGTTATTTGTGAGATTAAATCAAAACACGTGATTTTAAATTAATTAAAATCAAGTTAAGAATGGTCATAAAGTATCTAATGCGTGCAAAAAATGACTTACCGTGATTACAGGTAATGGATGGTGAAGGCTCAGATAATTGACGATGCGATGGGTGTATCTTATCATTTATAGATTCAAGCTTTTCTTTTTGTCATCTGCATCATTTTATTTGAGGATCAGAGTTGGCTCGGACACAAAGTCTGCCATTTCAATTTGTATACACTGTTAAGTAGACAAATCAAACGATGACTCTATTTGGAATCATATTTGAAAAAGTCAAACACGCATTTAACAGTGTGTTTCTACAAAATGAGATAATATCTTTCACATATTTACCTCGTATATGGTAAAAACACTTCTCTACCGTGTTCCTAAATGGGTCCAATAATGTAAAGCAAGCTGTTCCGATGGTGCTAGCAAGCTGTTCCGATGGCAGCACCATCCACTGCTATTAATGATTAGATGAGGTTCTGAGCCTGACCCCCCCCATTCTAAAACTGCATACATTCTTTTTTTAAAATTAATATATATATATATCACACAAAAAAATTATACATTCAAGATTCTATTTTCATGCACCCTTTAGTTTATAGTTATGTTAAAAAGCATTCTTTTCATAGGTGTTTGGGAAGTGATTCTCAGTTATGTGACAGTTAAATCAAAATAAAATTCTATCATATAATTATTTCAAAATCCGTAAAATTATTATCTTAACGAATTTTTAAACATGCAATTTTACAAAAGTAATGGGGATTGGGTGTTGTAAAAAAGGGGGTTTTCACTTTTTCCCCACGTCTGGTGGTGTGAAAAGGGTTTAAGCCATAAAATTTGCTGATCACGATTTTTCTATTCATTGATTATTGTATTGATGTGTTTAAATTAAACATGGGAAGCTCATTTACGGTGGTGTGCGAGTGCAACGGTGGGGGATGGCAACCGCAAGAAGAGCGGACACGTGGCTAGAGTCCATCCGTCCATCGGGAGCGCAAAACATTTTTCTTTTATTTTGGTTTTTTTTGGGGCTGTGCCTGTGTTTCTTGACCAATATCCCTCAAGTTATTGCATAGGACCAAATATTCCAATTTTGATTCGAGAAATTAAATTATTAAGAAATGGCCAGAAGGTTTCAGATTCTTGCTTGTCTCATGTTCGGTCGGGATTCAGATAACGTATCTGTTTGAAAAAGTTTATTTACTCCCCAAAAGCAACAACAGTGATTTTTCGAAAACGAGATAATTTCCTCTACATATTTACCTCGGCTTACGTAAAAGTAATTCTCTACCGCGTTTCTAAACTAGCACAACGCCTTCTGCTCCTCACTCCACGACCCGCTGGATTTAGATTGCCATTGACATCATTGATTCAAAACTAATTTTCACCTGCTCCATAATTAATCACCACCCTAGGGAGCTCAGATATATGCAACAGTGTTTTTCTACGAAACGAGATAATCTCCTTTACATATTTATCTCATCTTACGTGAAAGTACTTCTCGGACCGCTTTCCAATTATACAATTTATACAATTAAATTATTTTTGGGAGGCGGGGGTTTGGAAATGTCTGCACTTTTACAATATCTTGTCTTAATATTTTCCAACAAAACGATAAACACACACACTGTCCCTAGACTAAAAACGTGAAGAGATTACCGGCATGTATTAATTCCAATAAAAGGAGTCTTAACAATTAACTGTAGAAACCACCTTCCACGTAATTTATGTAATATGATGTAAACATATGATAGCAGGTTTATCTCACCTTTAAGTCAATATGCTCATGTATCGATACAATGAACAGGTTAGGAGAGGAAAGAGGAATGGCTGCGAAAAGAAAGAGCACCGAAAATGAGGAAGAAGATTGCGGCGCCGCTTAAAGGTGACATAATTTGAATTAGCCCATATGGCCTTATCCACAGCATGAGAGTCTGCCTGCGAATGCAAATCCCAAGCCCACTTCTCTTCTTCTGACATTTCTTCTCCTTTTGATCTCATTCGATTACCTCCCTATCCTTCCAATGCATACCAAATTTTGTTTTCTTCCCCCACATTACCCACCAAATCCTTCAACTAATCACTCGTTTCAGTTTCGGCCTCCAACCGCAAAACCTCTCTTCCACACATTTTCTTCATATGCTGCTCACCTACTCACCCACTCATCAAATCACAACACTCACTTTGCTTCTTCATCCTTCAAAGTTTAGGTGACTTACCGGGCTCTTCGTAACCAGGATATGCCTAAAAAACCAGTGTTTGCACAGATATTTATAACTCAACAGTCAATTGAATCCCTCACCAATTTAGCACATTTTACCTACGCTTAATTTTGCACTTAGTTTCAAACTATTATTGTATAGTCTTAGTTTGCCGAATTGAATTGGTTTCTCACCGTTTCTATCTGTCAGATTATAGCAAGACTGAAGGTTAAAGCAAGATGCTTCTCAACTTTTAATCAACATCACAACTTATCATATTCATCATCAATGTGAAGCATAAATGTGTTTCTCATCGCAACCGAGTTTCATTGGCTGCCTAGCAGCACAAGGAACAATAGGAAGCTGCATGCAAATATACATGCAACAAAAATAAGCCTTATCCCATGTCCCACGTGGGATTAGCTCCAGCTACGCAAACATAAATACACGGCAACAAAAGTTCATTATCCATGTTCATGACCACGGCCACTTAGCAGCCCTCCATTTGAACCACCGATTACTAGAATTTATATCAGCTGAGTTGCACTGCTCTGTTCCTCTCTGCTGTATGCATTTATTTTCATCGTTAAATCCCATTATGCCACAGCACTGAAGTTTTGGGTCACGCATTAAAGCTTCTTCCCTGTATGTGGGAACAGTATACCGAGGGTGCTGGACAAATCGCACATTTTTCCACCACAGTTTTAAGGCCTGCGGAAAGTCAAATCCAGGGGATGATCATTTTGTCCAGGTGGAAGAAGAAATTCAATGATTAAAAATGATCTATAGCTGTTAAATTTCAACAATGGGAGGGAGGGAATTGATTCCTCCTCTCCCAACCCAAGTCCCGAATGTACCCACTCCGGAGGTTTTCTCAGACAGCATGCTGTCAATTTGTTTTAATTTTTTACAATCTAGAACCATGCACACTGGACTTGCAATAAATACATGAAAGATTTTTTTTTTTAAAAAGCAGAAATACATGAAAGCTAAATAAAAGAAAGATATGAGTTATTGTGACTTACCTGCCAATATATCCAAACTGCAACCTTATGAGGCATCAACCAGAAGAAAACTGAATGATCAGGCTCCGATGAGGAGCCCAATTTTTTGGCTTTTAGAGAGGCCGTAAAGTAGCACCCAAGCTCTGGGTGATGAACTGAGATGGCGACGGTTAAATTATCTCCAGGATCACTTGCTCTAATATTCCAACTCCCAATCATATCCTACAACAAAATTTTGGAGATGCTTACAAATAACTAGAGAGAAAACATTTCTGAGAAACTAAATTGGAGCTATCATATTGGTTTAGCCAATATTGGCTAATATAACAGGCAAACCATGTGCCAAGCTTCAATTTATAAAATCTGAAGTCTTCCTTCCTGAAGTTTATTTCTCTATCTCTACCTAATATCAGATATTCAGTCACATCATCGATCATAAGCATATTCTCTATATTTTCTGGACTCTAGGTATCCTTGAGCAATGAATTTACTCAGTTCTACTCCCATTTCACTTTCTTCTTTCATCTTCTTCCTCTTTTAGTTGCAGGTTAAACATATCAATATTTTCCTTTTCTTTTTTCTATTGTACTTTATCAATGGAAAAAGAATTTGGATATCAGCAGACTACAAACATAGAATTTGGATATCAGCAGACTACAAACATAGTTTCAATTTGGGAAGATTGACAACTGCAAACAAAAGTTACTGAATAGCATGTAGTGATAAAATAAAGCACAAAAAAAGTAAATATTGAGATAACGGGGTACCAAGATAGCAGCCAACAATTTCCAGATCCACTAGAGAACTATCATGTAATTTGAAATTGCAAATACAAGCGCATAGACAGAAAGCATACCATAAATGGACTGACATGCAAAGCTTTGGCCACTAGATCAGACTCTGGATTAAAAGTAAAAGACACTCTCTCCCCCCATGGCGTGTTTGTAACCTGAAACAAGAAACAAGCATTACTGTCAAATAATTTGTGATCTGCAATCAATGCAGCCTCTTCAGTAACATGCTATGAATAGTAAAATCATGACTAGAGTAGGTTAAAGCCATACATATTTACAGTTTATCACATGAGATGAGAGATCCTTTTTGGATGTACAGTAAATGTTACCTCAGATAAGAGCAAAGAAATTACAACGATCCAATGTGCTCAGCTCTACAAATGGCATCTCACCACTAGCTGAAGTAAAATGCAAAAGGACGAGAGAGCTCTAGATTGAATGACTAATATGCATTCAACATATTTTACAAAACTACTTTTCTAACAATTAATTGATAAATTATATGCCATTTTTCGAGGAACCCAAAATACTGTGAAGATGTAAGGACAGTCCACGCAACGTAAATTCTTTCTATCATGTCGTTATATATTACAAGTCTAAGTTGTCAGCTTGTCGTGGACATTCTCTACCAAGATAACCGCGAATGATTTGATTAAAAACCCTAAGCATAACATAGAAAAAGTCTTCCAAAATGAGAAAGAGAGCATCTTAAGAGCACACCTCTGCAATGCACTTCTTCAAACGTCTAGAAGAACCTTCAACATCATAACAATAATACAAACTCAGGGGATTTTGCTCATATCCCACGCTCGGAGGTATTGTCAAGAGCAAACTGCATGAATTGATTCAGCAAGAAATAATTGCAAATTAAAACCTCAAAAATAGTCAATCAAATTCGTTCATCAAAAGTGGTCTTAGCAACAACTCCCAAGGGGAAAAAAAAAGAAGTTGAGAACAAGTTTAATGTGAAAAGAAACTTCATATGGGTCTGATATAACCAATCGAGTCAGAGAGCAGTTTACACGGGGCCAGTGGTATCTGTAATTTGGCGGGCTTCGTCGGCAGAGAGATGGTCGGGCGGCGAGTGAGGGGAGCGATCAAGGTCAATGAGGGCGTAGCGAACATTGTAGTGGAAGGAGTGGTGGACAGGACGACGGCGTTGGTGCCAGACAGTACCTTGGTAGAGAGAAACGGGAGGAGATACAACAGTGATAGATGAAGAGTGACGGAGCCGGCGAAATAAGATTGGAAAGGGAAGGAGGATGGAAAGAAGGAATGAACTAAGGAGCGTAGAGATGATGGAGCAGAAGAGATACAGTAGTTCCATTTCTTCACATTTCAGTGTTCATGTCCTCTCTCAACTCTATCTTCTTCTTGACTCTACGCTGCCACGCTGGTGCGAGGGCCGCTTGTTTCCCGATTAGGGTGGAGACAGGATACGCCACTTGCCAAGGCCATTTGACCTGCTCTGTTGGTTAAAAAAGCAAGATTAAAGCTTTTTAGAAGCTTGAATATGTGAACTGATCGAATATATTATTTTAATGTAGGGACTAATCACTATAAGCATGTGAATGGGTTTGTTTACATATTTTTTTAAAAATTATTTATATTTTATATATAAATATATTTTATTTACAATGTTTATATCTTCACTCTTACCTTATAGTTTAATTATATAATTATCTTATAGTATATATATAAACTTATATCATACTTTTTATTTTAGATAATTTATGGGTGTTTGGATAGCCCGTTGAGAGAACGAACACAGATTTCGAGATAAATATGTGAGAGGAATTTTGTCTTAATAAACGCAGGAAAGGCTTTTGATTGCCCAAACGGGCTAACCAAATAGAGCCTATATTGATTTATATTATTTTAGCCTTTTCTTACATATTTCAATTCAGTCTGGCCAAGGGCATTCTAGCCTATTTTTAAGAATATAAGCTTTTTAACATGTTTCAAACTAAGCATAGACTCCAAAAAAGATTTGAAACGGGACACAGTCCACTACCAAGCCGTGATCATACAAAACAAGTTAGGCTTGTTAAGAGTAAATCCTGACATGTATGGATGTAAAGATGCCAGTTCAGACTTCGCCCTTAACAGAACTAACTTGTTTTGTATGATCGATTATGACCTATTGCATGTTTTAGGCTTTTTTAGTTTGTGTTTAGCATGTATAAGGCCTGAAACCTATTAATATATATATATATATATATATATTCCAAGAGACAGACAAAAAGGCCACAGGCCTGAAAAAGCTGATTTTAAAAAGTCCAAATAAATTTTAAAATTATATAAATTAATATAAATTATCCAACATAGAATAATAAAAATATATGAATATAATTATATCTTCAAACTATAATATAAGAGTGAAGAAATAAATATTACATATAACATATATTTATATATAAAATATAAATAGAATTTTATTTTTAAAATATGTGAACATACTTGTTTGCATTTTCAAGCCTTTAAATATGAATTCGCATATCCTTTTTTCACAAACATACCACCCCTGTTAGCCTATTTCCACCCTTATTCCTGATTTTTTTTGCTTCTTTAAAAAAAAAGGCTAATATTAATGGTCAGAATTGGTAACTCAACAGCTTTTCTCAATATAACTAATTATTTCTATATTACATGAAACTGTGAAAAATTTAAATTATCTTATTTATAAATAAAATTATTTTGTACATTTTTAATAATAAGATAAGAGTATATCATTTTCTTACATATATATATATATATATATATATCTTTTTGTAAGTTACATGCATACAAGTTTTACCATGGCATCGCAAAAATGACAAACGGTTTAAAATATAATACAGGCAAAAACAATTTATGTTGACTTTTTTTCATTTGCAAAACAAACATGGGGCTTGTTTGGGGAGGCCGTTTACCTCCCCAAAATCCATTCCTACGCTTAATGAGACAAAATTCCTCTCACATATTTACCTCATAATCTATGATCGTTCTCCCAACGAACTTCCCAAACAAGATCATCTACAAATCTGTAGTGTTTACTCCAAAACAAAAATCTGTAGTGTTTGATATTTTAGAAAAGGCATGAATTAATTATGACTCCTTTGCTATTAACCTTCTGAATGCTGATGATATTACTTGGTTTAATTTACAGTGTTTGGCTTGTAAAGAAGCCGAATGAAGAAATGACTAATTAGCTTCCTCATATCAGGGCCAAATATGTCGTAAATGAGTGGAAAATACACTTTCAAGAGAATAAATGAAGGATCAACTTTCAAGTTATGGTTTACCTTAGCCTAGCCTAACTTGAACTCGCAAACTTTGAGGTTAGGACTGGTCAATGGTTAATAACACACCATATTTCATTTTATTCAATAAATAAATGGTTACTCAGATTGAAGGTTGCCCTACAAAATATGGAACAAGTATACTAAACTAAAAGTAGGTGTAATATCAAAAGTTAATATATCGACACACAAGCAGAATCATTTTGCTGATGAATCAGTAGTTCCAAAATATCTGATTTCGACGATAGTGTTTCCTAAGATACTTCGATATCAGATCCCTGTAAGACCAGTGCCTTTGTGTCTTGAATTCCAAAAATGCTTCTGAGCTCAAGTGAAAGTCTCCTTTACCCAAGGCCTCAAACACAAACGGATCTGTTGATACTTGTGGATAATCATCTGGGTTCATCTTATTCAGAGCAAAGTCCAAGTTCTTCCCAATCCTTCTGTCCAAATATGCATCAACAACACAGCCATAAGTCACCAGATCAGGAACCACATTTTCATGCATCATATGTTCAATACTAAGATGGAGGTCCCAGAATAACTGCATCCTTGAAAAGGCCAGAACACGAATGTTAAAAGTTGTAACATCAGGACAGAATCCAGCTTCAACCATTCTCAAAAACTCTCTCTGTAAGCTTTTCATTTTAAAATTAGCAGCATAAGAAAGTAACAGAAGGTTCCACAAAAGATTCCCCTCCTTTTTCCTGCTAAGACCAACATCGCGCACGAACTCACCCAATTCATAGAACTTCTTCTCCTTAATATATGCCAAGGCCATTGACCGAATTGCTTCCTTCTCTATTAAAATTCTAGATCTCTTCAGGCGGCCATACGCATTTTGCATCTCTTCCAGATCGCCAAAAATACTATAATACTTGAGATAGGTATTACCGGTCAAAGCATCAACATAGAAGCCCCTTGAAAGCATTTCCTTCAATGCGTGTTTTAGTTGCCCTCCTTTTCCAAAGCAAGTAACAGCCAATGAGTAAACATCTGGTAGTATATCAAAATTCCTTGAGTTCATGTATCGTAGCGTTTTCATCACTTCATCAAAATGCCCATGTTTCCCATAGGCGTCAAATAAATTTGAAATTAACTGAAGACTAGGCACAAAAGAACTATGTATGAGCTGGTCCCATATAGTCTGTGCTTGAGGAAAGAGGCCATTATCTGCATAATAAAGCATTAACATACATAGGGTAGGCATTTTAGGCAGAAAACCATCAACAGCCATTTCATGCGAAAGCACTTCAAGTTGCTTAGACATTCTCTTCCTACTCAACTTTTCAGGCAAAGAAGGGCAGCTATCCCTGCTCCTAAAACGACCTGCTTGCTTCCGCCGCCAGATTTTCTGCTTGAAGCACAACCAAAAGAAAAATGAAATTAGAATGAACACCAAACAGTGGTTATTAATATAAGTCTAACAGCATGAAATATAAACTCTCAAGCAGGGACGTGACTGATTTTATAGAAACAGGGGCAACCTTATTCTCACAAACACATGCAAAATGAAAAAGGTGGCACGTCACATTTTCTGGCTCCGCCAAACTCAAGTATAAATAAAGGTTTCGCATAAACCATAACAGGGAAAAAATTACTATTTCCACCCAGGGAAACATGTTGTTGAAGCAGTAATAACTTTCACATAAAAGGATTGCGTCAGTACCAAACATCAGGACTCAGAGAGGCGGTAGGTGATTAAAAAAATCTAAATCAAATACAAACTTAAAACGACATAAATATAGTTAAGATACTTTCTATTTTCAGGTAAAGCTTTCCTTTTGGATTACCACTGGTCTTCAGATGTTTTCATCTTGAAAATTAAACAGGCTTAGCAAAGGATGGGCACATGCTCTGTAAATTTGATATTTGGCAATGCTAAAAGATGTAACAAAACCACTCATCTCAAGCACATATGTCTAAACAGTGGAGGAAGAATACCTTGCGCTTCGGAGCACTCTCAGAATCTTCAAGAGAGGAAACCAGCGAACGACTTGATTTCGCAGTCGCTATAGGGAAGATGGGGCGCAAAGAGGTGAGAAAAGACTTCACTTCCATTACTTGGAAAGGATATAATAGTTCATATCTTTTGCCTGTCCACTTAATAGTAAATTGAATCAATTCAGGGCGGCATAGTAACGAGCACCCAAAAAAAGGTCATGTGCATTCCAAAAGAATTTGAAAGCAGACTCGAGGTGAAACTTTACTGGGTCCAATTTTCCACTCTTACTGCTAGCACCCTCAAGCTGATTAACAACATCGATGGAGCGTTCTTGGTCCATGGACTTCCTGTGTCCAGGAAGACGAGGGTTGGAATCGGCGGTCACCACCTACAGTCGGCCACCTTCAGAACCATGAAACGACACGTTGATCGCCGATGCCCCATCGCCGTTCAAATCCTCCCCTTCATCATCGTTCAAGAGGAACCGGTCTCATCGATTCATTGCAAATGTAAAAAAGGAAGGAGCCCCAAAAGAAATGTGCGGCCAAGATTATTTGGATATCCAATGGCTTTCTGCCCCCCCACCTTTGTTAGCAGTAAATACAAAGTTAACGTGGACATTTGTCGGAAGTTTCGTGGAGACTAGTTTTTGAGTGTCATCCGAAAGTTTATAAAGTCCACCAATGTCTTCAATATCGAGTTGACCAGTATAGGTCTCATCAACGTCATTTTTTTTGTGTTAAATTGCAACTTTGCCTGGAAAATTGTTACTCAAAAGCGTTAAGAGCGTTCGGCATCCAAAGTTATTTTATGGGTTGAATGTTATCCGGACTAAAATTACGAAATGCTAGTCCATCCATTAAATTTGTTTTAAATTAAAAATATTTCTAACTTTATTTGTATTAAATGAAATTTTGAAGGAGGAAAAAAAGCACATTTAAACATTCAATATACCAATAAAAGTAACAAATAAACATTAATTATTTGATTGATGATTGGTTGATTCATTTTGATGTGATTCCTACTTAGATCTCCTTCGTGATTCAATAGAGTTGCTTCCCCTTTCTCTACCTACAGGATGAGGTATCATGCAATGCAAGCTGCCAAGACCTTGTGGATGTGACCTCTTTATTTTTTGAAATTATAATTAGTTGCTGTTAGATCTTAAATTAGTTAGAGGATAAAGCAAATCAAATTTAAAAGAATCATAAAATTCTGATTTATTTATAAAAGAATAAATATAATAAACAATGATAATCATTTATATATGTGTAAATTTATTTAATTATTAAAATAAGTAAAAAATATTTTTTTGAATAAACAATTCTATTAAAAATATTATTTTCGTTTTTTTAAAAAAATATAATATTTTAATACATATATAATATTATTTTATTTTA
>JANTPZ010084325.1:0-14746 GCA_025593235.1 Vachellia pachyceras
GAACCCCGAACCCTGAACCCTCAACCCCAAACCCCAAACCCTCAACCCACAACCCTCAACCCTAAACCCCGAACCCTAGGACCCGGACCCCGAACCCCTGAACCCCGAAACCCAAACCCTAAATTCTAGACCCTAAACCCTAAAATTCCAACTAGGAAATATCTAAATTCATAAGTATTCTCCAACCAACATAATATTACCGTTAGAAAGAGAAAAATATTTAGATCAACTTTTATAAAGGAAGTTTATTGAAAATAAACCATTTTACTTGCCTAATTAATCCCAAAAGTAGAACATTTATACTGGAAACTACCCACCTCCTCTTTTCTCTCTCTCCAGCTCACTCTCTTCTTTCTCTCCCTTTCTTAGCTTCTCCCTTTCTCGGATGCTCTCTCTCGGTGAAAAAGTGAGGAAGTGAGTGAGAGTGTGTGTTTGTGTGTGTGTGTGTGTGTGTGAATATGTGTTGTGGGTGAAAGAGTGTGTGCGTGCGTGCGCGCGTTTTAGTTTGTGACGGGTGTATTTATAATACCCCCACTAGCCAGTGAACACACACATTTTTTTATTTTTTTTCTTTTACTTCTTCACTCCATCTCTCTCTTACACTCTCCCCTCTTCCTTCATGCCAGCTCTGCCATCACATGCTGTCTCTATTTTTTTCCTTCTTTTTCTTGATGGAACTTTACAATTCTCCCCACCTAAATAGGAATTTTGTCCCCAAAAATCACAATAAAAAGGAGGGAATCAACCACAACACAAAACACAATCACAAGATTCAAAACACTCAAAATAACTACAAGAATAACCCTCATAACAATACCATCAAAACATAACACAAACATTCGTAACAATCAATATCACAATGTATCAGTGTACTTAAACCAAAAAGGGAGGGAAAATCACGTTGCATTCGCTCTTCAGTTTCCCACGTGCCATCTCTTAGTGTCATACCCTTCCAGAGGACTTTCACAAGCCGAACAATCTTTTTCCTCAATTGCTTGTCATGGACATCCACAATCCTTTCAGGCTTTACTTGATAGGTCATATTATCCCTTAGCTCAACTTCCTCAAGTACAATAACATAGGACGGGTCTGTGTGATACTTCTTTTGGATGGGTCTGTGTAATACTTATTTAACTGTGACACATTCAATATGTTGTGCACCCTCGAAAAGTTTGGAGACAAAGCGATTTGATAAGCGATTGGTCCAATTCTCTCCAAATTCTCATATGGACCAATGAATTGAGGAGTTAACTTCTTCACTTTAATGGATCTGCCAATACCAGTTACTGGTGAAACCTTTAGGAACACGTGGTCACCCACTTCAAACTCCAAAGGTCGACGCCGTCTATCCGCACAGCTCTTCTGTCTGCTCTGTATGGTCAACAATTTCTGGAGAATCATCTTGATCTTCTTCATTGTCTCATCTACTAAATCAGGACTAATCACAGTTCTCTCACTCAATTCCATCCAACACAAAGGTGATCTGCACTTTCTTCTGTATAAAGCTTCATATGGGGCCATCTTTATACTAGAGTGGTAGCTGTTGTTATAATCAAATTTTGCTAATGGAAAATGCTTATCTCAACTTCTTAGAAGTTCAATAGCACAAGCTCTAAGCATATCCTCCAGGATATGTATCGTTCTTTCTGTCTGACCATCAGTCTGCGGGTGATAAGTTGTACTAAACTTCAATTTTGTTCCCCTAGCTCCCTACAATGTCATCCAAAAATTAAAGGTAAACCTTGGATCTCGATCAGGAATTGTGCTCTCTGGTAACCCATGCAATCTCACGATCTCATCCACATACTTTTGAACAAGTCTCTCAAGCATATAACTTGATGCAATTGGTAGAAAATAAGCTGACTTCGTCAATCGATCCACAATCACCTAGATGGCATCATGATAAGACCTAGTATGCGGCAATACTACGATAAAATCCATATAAATGCTATCCCACTTCCACTGAGGAATCTCTACGCTTTGGAGTAATCCCTGTGGCTCTTGTGCTCAATCTTAACTTCCTGACATGTCAAACACTTCAACACGAAATTTGTCACATCCCTACTCATGTTTGGTCTCCAATATTGTTGCTTTAAGTCGTTATACATCTTTGTAATCCCTAGATGCATGGCATACTTACTCTGATGAGCTTCTTCTAAAATAGTTTTCTTGATTTCACCATCATCGGGAACACAAATTCTCTTCTTGTATCTCAATATATCTCCATTCCCAATATCATAATATGGGACCCTATCATGCTCTGACTTCTCTCGAATTCTGCTTAATTGATCATCCTTCATCTAGTATGCCTCAGGTCTTGATAAAACTCATATTCACCAAGGATTGCATTTAAAGTAGCCTTCTCTAGGTCTGGGACTACATGAAGGTCTCTTAATCCCTCAAGCCATCTTTGCTCTTCTAAGCTCATATGAAACAAGTGCACTGACTTATGACTTAAGGCGTCTGCAACCACATTAGCTTTGCCATGGTGATACTTCAACTCAAAATCATAATCCTTTAGAAATTCCATCCACCAGCGCTTCCTGTTATTTAAATCTTTTTGGTCAATCAAATATTTCAAACTTTTGTGATCCATACAAGTAATGCCTCCAAATCTTCAAGGTGAAAACCACTACTGCTAGCTCCAAGTCGTGGGTAGGATAATTTATCTCGTGAATCCTCAATTTCTTGGAAGCATAAGCTATAACTTTTCCATCTTGCATTAAAACACACCCCAAACCCTTCTTAGATGCATCTGTGTATAAGACATATGGATGGTTAGGTTTGGGCAACGTAAGCACTGGAGCTGTAGTCAACATATCCTTTAACTCCTGAAATGCTGCCTCACATTACTCGGTCCAAAGGAATGGTTGGTCCTTTCTAGTCAACTTAGTCAATGGCATCGCGAACTGAGAGAATCCCTTAATAAACCTTCTATAATAACAAGCTAATCCCAAAAAACTTCTCACTTCAGTCACAGACTTCGGGGAATCCCATTGCAACATTGCTTCTACTTTATTCGAGTCAACAGCAACTCCGTCGACGTGACCAAGGACTTTATTTACTTAAGCCAAAATTCACATTTAGACAACTTAGCATATACTTGATGATCCCTCAACACACGCAGTGCAATATGAAGATGCTCTCTGTGTTCTTCTTCATTCTTAGAGTAGATTAAGATATCATCAATAAATACCACAATAAACTGATCTAGGTACGGCCGGAAGATTCTGTTCATGTAATCCATGAAGACTGCTGGTGCATTAGTCAATCTGAATGGCATTACTAGGAACTCGTAATGTCCATATCTAGTTCGGAAGGCAATTTTAGAGATATCCTCTGCTCAAACTCTTAATTGATGATACCCCGATCGTAGATCAATCTTGGAGAACACCGATGATCCAGCTAGTTGATCCAATAAGTCATCAATTCTCGGTAATGGATACTTGTTCTAAGAGTCACCTTATTCAACTGTCGATAGTCAATGCATAATCTCAAGCTTCCATCCTTCTTCACGAATAGAACTGGTGATGATTTCTAGATCTCACTAAGACCCAAACCACTTGAAAGAATAATCAACCCTCTAATAACCAAAAATTCAACCAAGAACGTTCCTAGATTATAAGCATGCAGCTTATGCTCTCTATCCAGATTCTGATCTTCTTTATAACTAGATTGAGGGTCAAACCTATCATTTATAGTAGCCTTATCACTAGACTCCTTAGAAGCCACATTTCCAGCCTTCTTTAATGTTCTTACCCTTTCATTCCTATCTTTCATCATTAGGGCATGGTTAATCACATACCTAGTCATCACAACAACCCCATCAAGGGTATAAATTCTCATATCATAAGGTAAAACAGAAACAAGGAAATCATACTTCTTGGTACAATCATAAGATAAAAATGAATGCGTAGCTCCTGAATCAAATAAGGCAACAATATCATGACCTTGAAGAGAAATAATACCTCTGATGACATTAGGAGACGCTTCAGCCTCCTCAAGGGTTATAGCATAGACTCTACCAGGAACATAGGACGGTTGCTTAGGTTGCTCTGTTGCTATTGGGCCTCGGGACAATAACGCGTAATGTGCCCAAACTTATGGCATCTATAACATTCCCAGCACTGATTAGCATGAGTTTTCCCGCACTTTTGGCATGGACTATTAACACTTGGGGCAGACATATCAGATTCATGACGAGATAACTGACTTCCTCCCGCATGGCTTCTCTGTCCCTGTCTCCTCTTCACAAAACTCTGCCTAGACCACACTTATGACTCTGGCTACGGCCCTGACTCTGACTCTGGTTATTCCAGTTAGAGCTCTCAATACCTCCAAAACTGGCTCCTGACAGCTTAGACACACCTCCTGTAGGTCTAGTTAATGCAAAAAATTTACCTGGCTATTCCTCGGCTTTACACCATCTATATCACGCTTCATATGCGCTGCTACCCTTAAGTACGTACAAATATCCTCAAAGCTTCTGAATGGATCCAAACTTATGAAAAAGTCTTAACTCAGGTATGGCCTTGATGATCAGTTGCCCAGACTTCCACTCTAGATCATCCTTTTGCTTAAGATAGGTCACGTATCTGGACAAGTCAATAAAAGCTTCAATTAACTCATCCTCATGCATATCATCTTGTTGAAGGGCAAAGAATGCAGTCTCATTCTCATGCCTCAATGCTAGAGAAAAAATGATCCAGCAATTTGGTCTTAAATTGTCTCCAAGTAGTCCTGGAGTCATCCAATCCACCTGTGTTCAGCCACCATCTTTGAGCACGATCCCTTAAAAGAATAATGGCTACCCGAGCATTCTGATATTTGTTACATACTATCGCTCGGAAGATTGTCTCTAAACTCTCAATCCAAGCTTCTACTTTAGTTATATCCAAATCTCCATGGAATTGCTTGCGATGTGACGGTGGACGTCCTTTCAGACCCTACTGATAGATAAGTCCTCCTGACTGGGCTGTGATGAACCCTCACCATTTGCATTCTTCTCATAGCCATTTCGCTTAGTTAAGCTGCTAGGCTCTTGTCTTACAGATCTCTCTACACTAGGCTCCGGTACCCTACAATCCTCAGGAACACGAAACCTTTCTTCCCTTATCTTCCTGAAATCTTCCTCAAACTGCTGAAATCTAGCCTCCACAGCAGTTAAGATCGTATCTCTGAATCAACCCAAAAGAGCCTCGCTCTCCTGGGTCATCTTCGGCTCAGGAGCGTATATATGAAGGTGATCTCTAGTCGTTTTGAAGTCAAATTTAATACTCAAGATTATGTAGCTAATGGTACGATCCTAAGGTCGATCTCAAGGGAGCTTTAGTGTTTCTAAGCAATTAGCTAGCAATTTAATTCATAAATTAAGAGATGGAATTGATGGAATTATTTTTGTCAATGATTTAAATCCCAACCATTACCTATACTATTGTTTATTTGTAATTTTTATATCTTGTTCAATGCCTATGCAATAAGCTAAAATATGCAAATGAATCAATATCAAAATTTACTTCCCAGGAATCATGACCTTGCCCTCATTGTCCTTCCGCTAAAATTAGGATGGTCCCTCCATCCTTCATTATAAGTGCTTGAATAGGGTTTCTTTGCTGGAATTGACCTTGCCCTTGCCTATTTTGGTAAATTGCTGAAACTTCTTCATAATGGCTTGGACAATCTGCACTCATGTGCATTGGAGAGGCACAAAAGGTGCATGAAGGCCCAACTAAAGCTTGGGAGGCAGCCACTGGTTTGAGTGGTTTATTATGTTTCTCCCTCTCCAAGTTCTCCACTCTTCTACTCATATTTTCAGTAAGATCCAGTAGCTGCTCCAGCATCTTGGATGAAGGATTATCACCTTGAACTCTTTGTGTTGCACCTTGACTTTCCCTTGTACAATACTGCTGGTTGTTGTTAGCCATTCTTTTTAGCAAATTCCATGCATTATTTGGTGTGAGCTCTAAAATAGAACCATGTGCAGCAGCATCAATTGTTTCCTTAGGTGGAACTGATAGCCCTTCATAGAAGTATTGAACCAGATTTGATTTTGAACATTGATGGTTGGGACACTTGCTAAGCAAAGACAAGAATCTGGTCCAGTAATCATACAAAGATTCTTGCCCTCCTTGGGCTACACCATATATTTCCTTCCTTAGCCTAGAAATTCTTGAAGCTGGAAAATATTTGTCCAAGAAGGCTTTCTTGAGCTGCTCCCAAGTCAAAGTAGAATAATGTTGAGGGAGAGTGTTGAGCCACTGCCTTGCTTTTCCCTCTACTGTGAAGTGGAATACACTTCTTAGTACATCATCTAGAGCTGCCCTAGGTGGCTTCATTGTAGCACAAACTTGGTACATAAGATCTATGTGTTGATATGGATCATCACCTGCAAGACCAAAGAATTTAGGTAAAGAACTAATCAAACTACCTTTTATTTCAAATCCAAGATCATGAGCATGAAATCCTCTAGGTGCACAGTTAATGGTGGAGTTATTTATTTCCTTAATGCTCCTATTCTCATCATCTGGATTAAGAGGGACATTGTAGTGCAGATTTTCACCTTGCATCTCTTCATTATTTCTTTCATTCTCATTGGGGACCTCCATAATAAGATGTTTATCTATAAATCCCCCCAAAATAGATTCAGAACCAGATGTAGGTGCTTTAAGTGAGGTGTGTGATGATTGTGCAAAAGGTACTTGTAGCAATGGAATTGAAGTATTTGTGTCTTCACCTCTTTTTCCTTTTCTTAAAGTTCTAAGGGTTCTATCTATTTCTTGATCCAATGGAGCAATTTCTTGCTCTTAAGATCTGGTCATGCATACTTAGAGCACTAAAAGCAGTGATTAATTCTTAGTTCCAGCCATTATCAACACTTTGAAACAGCTTCAACATGCAACAACCAATGATAGCAGAATGAAGATACAAAAATGCAACACTGACTCAATCACATATAGTGGTAGAACCAAAAAGAATAAGAGGGACAGAAATGAAACACCATGCAACAGAATTCCTGAATCAGATGGTGCCAAGAAGTGTCACAAAATTCCTCAAGGGTAGGTTTAACTAAGGAGGCTAACAAAGTGTTCAAATCACAGTCCACAAAGCAGCAACTAAAAATTTAGCTCTGTTTGGTCAAGCACAGTCAAAACAACAATTAATTCCTAACCAAATGTAGCTACTTCCTTCCAAGAAAGAAAATAAGAGAAAATAAAAGAAAGAGAAAAAAATGAAAAAGGAAGCAGCCACAGATTCAATGATTTTTTTTTTTGAAAAGACTACTAACTAAAAGCCATAAAAACAAAGCTCCCCGGCAACGGCGCCAAAATTTGATCTCTAGTCGTTTTGAAGTCAAATTTAATACTCAAGATTACGTAGCTAGTGGCACGATCCTAAGGTCGATCTCAAGGGAGCTTTAGTGTTTCTAAGCAATTAGCTAGCAATTTAATTCACAAATTAAGAGATGGAATTGATGGAATTATTTTTGTCAATGATTTAAATCCCAACCATTACCTATACTATTGTTTATTTGTAATTTTCGTATCTTGTCAATGCCCATGCAATGAGCTAAAATATGCAAATGAATCAATATCAAAATTTACTTCCCAGGAATCATGACCTTACCCTCACTGTCCTTCCACTGATACACGTTCTCTCCTTAAACTGCCTATTATAATAGCTAGATCAATTGTGACAAATTCAACAAAGATAGTGTTCAGCCCCTTCCAAAAGCGATATTAATCAATACCACTCACGATTTGTTCATAACACTCAGGTCTAACAGACATGAAGACTGAGTGGAGTTAGTCACAGTCAAGAAAACAATCTCTAAACTATCAGTAATAGATTCAGCCACAAAGTCCTAGCCATCATTTAAAAGAGATAAAATCTAAGTTTCAATCTTAAATACTTCTGGTGTCCTATTACAGATTATTGAAATTTACACAAATAGTGAAGCTTAATGGAATTCCCTGTATTTAGTAAAGCTCTGGCTCGGACATAGCTCCTGGAAAGATGGAAGTTCAGCCGGACATCATGAGGTCGCCAGCAGCAACAAGAATACTGTGATTCTCGCCCATCATGCGATTGAAATGCAGATAATGATGCGAAATTTGATGGTGACACACGATGGTAGTGATATGGAATTGTATCAGCAAGAGTGAATGAACAGAATATCTTCTGAGAGAAGATGATCTTCAACGGACGGAAAGTGATAGGCTAAAACTAGTTGGAGCTGTGTGTGTATCGATGAGGTCAAGCTGATCCAAGAGTGACTGATGTAAGCGCACTGATCAGAAGAAAAACTAGATCCAGCCGTGAGTTTGAAGTCTCCTGGATTGAGACCGTGATAATGGATCGGAGGTGACGGGAATGGAGGAATGAAATGGATGAGGACGCTGATGATGAATTTGTGGCAAATAAAATGCTGGAAAAGGAAGAGATCAGCGACGGTTAAGTGCTGAAAGATAAGGATAGACTATCGCCTCTCTTAGTGGCAGCCTATGAGTCTTCTAGCCAGCATGAGATGAAGGAGAACAGTAGCACTATCTCTCCGTGATGAAGCTCGATGGCTAAAGTGCAGATTGCTCTTAACAAAAGTAATAGATCTTCCTCCTCCTACTTTACGACGTGAGCTGGGATGGATTTGTCAGGATCAAGTGCTAGAAGAGCCAGAGACCAGAGATGATGACGCCAAGATGATTTTGGCACAGGAGAACAGGGATCCTTAAGCGATGATCTCGATTGAATGTAGCTAATGCTGTTCCGCTCACAAGCTGAGGAAGAAAACGGTGATGTCAACAGAGAAAAGCTATCGCCTCTCACAGTGATTGGATTCCCGAACTACTCCTCAAATGCGCTGGTTGTTCCGAACAGATTCTTCACCAAACGAGTGCTAGGCGTTCTGGAAAGATGGATGAGAGCTTCAAAAATCTCTGTAGCCTTATGAGTTGTCACCCGGAGAGTGAATGTCTGATGGATAAAAGACTGAGCTCTGGGTAAAAAGAAGAATCTCATTGGATTAAAGACTGCTGCTAGCTAACCATTTTCGGTTCTCCTCCAACTAATTTAGTTTAGTTTGTTTTCTTTTTTGGTTTTGGTTCCACTGTTTGGTTAGCCTCTCTTTTTTTTCTGTTGTCTTTGGTCAGCCAAAACGTGGCGTTTTCAGCATGTTCAATGTCCTTGTTTTAGTTGCTTCATTTCCTTTTTCACAGCGTTCGCTTTCCTTTATCCTGCACAGTGAACCCATATATAATATCATTCACTCAAGAAATAATGCAATTTTAGAGAGTTCTAGGAGGTGATAAAGAAATAATCTCAAACTAGCAATTAATTCCCATTATTTCTCATTAATACAAATAGCCTTTATTTGAATTATTTAAGCTCAATTTACACACCAAGAGGTTCAAATCTCTGCAATTTCTTCATGTAAGATAAGGGTTTATCAGAAGGTTGTTGGCGAAATCAGTCCTTCATGTATTCACCATTCTCCACACCTAAGGATGAAACCCACCATGCCATATGAATATACACTCAGGGTAACACAAATACAAACAAAGGGGAGAATATATTTGAAAGATATTGCCACTATATGCAATGCATCACATATCACGAAATTAGATGGTCTAATACCAAATTTGTAACCACCTCTTTGTTAAACTCAAATAATAGCTCTTTAAATATATGTAAGTCAACATAGAGCTATATCCAATAAGTCAATTAGCAAATCTATCATGATTATGAAGAGTTCTCGTTTTATCAAAATGATAGCATAATATCTCCAAGCATAAATTTGCAAATGCATCATAAAATCATTAAATATAAAAGGTATCGAGCCTCAATAGCCTGAATAAATCAGTTAAATTAGAGTTCGTAAAATGAGCACTATAGATGGTAATATACTTCAATCAGCACATAAAATAACAAAGGAGGCTTTACAGAGATATGCCGAGATATCTAAGCCCCTGAAGTTTTCCCCGACGTACCAGCACCGGAACTATTCCCTGAAAAATGTTAAGAGCAACTGGGTGAGACAACGGTCTCTATAACCAAATTTCAACTCATCACACATACCGACAGGTGCTAAATAGGTTTCCAATGGGACAAAATAAAATAGATATGCACATCACATTATAAATAAATCAATTAATTCTCTTTCATAACAAACCATCACTTTATTACTAAATGTTATCTGTTTCGGTGCAGCCGTAGCCACCTAACGGTCCTACTCATGTGAATGTAGCCGTAGCTACCCATCAATATCTCAGCAATTAGATATAATCCATTTCGGTGCAGCCGTAGCTACCTAATGGTGTTGCTTCTGTGGGTGCAGCTGTAGCCACCCACCAATATTTCAATAATCATATATGATTCGTTTTGGTGTAGCCATAGCCACCTAATGGTGTTGCTCCTGTGGATGCAGCCACAGCCACCCACCAATGCTTCCTTAACTAGATCCATCTATTTTAGTGCAACCGTAGCCACCTCACGGTTTTGCTCATGTGGATGCAGCCGTAGCCACCTAACGGTCTAGTGCTCGTGCATACAGTCGTAGCCATCCATCAATTTCTTTTCACATATATAAATGTATGTTTCCAAAAATCACTAGTCCAACTAAAGATTTTTCTAATTGAAAATCCATATATCATTTCATTGGAGCATAATATCAAACTATCTCAAAAACCAAATATCATTATCTATGATAAGTGGAAAGTGGTTACCTCTCGCGAAACAAAGATAACACTATCACAACAAAAATCCCCGTGCTCAAAACCAACAATTTTTCACAATTAATCTACAAAATTCAACATTACCACACTTTAGTTTAATAACTAATTTAGGGGCTAAAAATAACAACTTAGTACTTAAATCCCTCTATAATTTCTAATCCCACAATGGCCACCACTAAATATATATGTACACATACATTTTTAAAGCCAAAATTATATTCATTCTAGAACTTAAAAATACTCATAAAACAAATATCTCATCTTATCAAAATCCTCATATACCTTAATATATTTTAAACTATTAATATCTCAATACTAACAATAATGTCACACTAAAAAATTCCAACTTTAAAATTTTAAACCCTCAAATAAAATATTTAACTCATAAATAAAATTATTATTATCTCCAATAATCTCAAATAAAATACTTAAGTTATTAAGGATTTACTATTACCTCCAAAATATCAAATAACATACTTAACTCAACTTTAATAAGTCAAGTATCCTATATATTGGAATCTGTATATATTAACAAAATAGATAATTATTAATTTCTAAAGTAATTTAGATATCAATAAGTAATTCTACTCATGCAGATATTAATAATAAAAATTACTTTACTAATATAATATTTTCTACTAATAAAATTCCAACAGGGAAATATCTAAATTCAAAATTATTCTCCAACCAACATAATATTATTACCATTAGAAAGAGAAAAATATTTAGAGCAACTTTTATAAAGGAAGTTTACTGAAAATAAATCATTTTACTTACCTAAATAATCCCAGAAGTAGAACCTTTAGACTAGGAACTACATACCTCCACTTTTCTCTCTCTCCAGCTCACTCTTTTCTTTCTCTCCCTCTCTCGGTGAAAATGTGAGTGAGTGTGTGTGTGTATGAATATGTGTTGTGGGTGAAAGTGTGTGTGTGCGTTTTAGTTTGTGAGGGTGGTATTTATAAAACCCCCCACTGGCCAGCAGACACACATTTTTTTTTATTTTTTTTCTTTTACTTCTTCTTCACTCCATCTCTCTCCCACACTCTTCCTCTTCCCTCTTCTTTCACGCCAGCTCTGCCATCACCTGACGTCTCTATTTTTTTTCTTCTTGTTCTTGATGGAACGTTACATTCTCCTTGATTTTGGTCTACCTGAAATGTATCAACAATTGGGATAAATTGATTTTCAACTTTTCTTTCCATACACTTGCATGATCATGCTTTCAAACTACTTTTTGTACATTATTTAACATAAAATGACTCCTCTCCATGCAGATAGGAATTCAGCAAGCAAGGGGTTCAAAATTCCAAGAATTCATATAATCATCCCACAAATACAAAACAACCACCAATTAACTCTAAATCATGCATAGGGTTGTTTGCTAATCTATTTGATCTAAATCCTTCTCTTTCTCTCCCAAAAAACCTAAACTTTCTAGCAGCCAAAACACACCATTTTTCACAAAACTAAACCAATAGGATTGAAGAGGAAGTTAGAAATCATGAAATGAAGATTTCATGGTTGGAACACAACTTACCATGACTTTGTGATGGATTTTGCTCTCTACTCTTCTCCTCCTTCCTCTTCTCTCTTTGGTCGACTCACTTGTGCAGAAAATGGAGTGGAAATGGCTTAATAAAAGATGAAGCACATGAGTTAAATGGTGTGGGACTCACTTGGAATTATAAAGTAACTATACACTGATATTCTATCATTTGTTTATAATATTTATCTTCATATTTTGCTCTTAAAATAAGACCATTACAAGTAGCATAATATGGATCACACTTTTTACTTTGCTAAAAGCTTTAGATTCCACAAAACTAATTTATGATACCAAAAATACATTTTGGGAAACCTCTGATCACTTGATCAGTTTAGGGTCATTTAAAACTCCCACAATTTATCTGATACTCACATGATTTTTCTTTTCTTAATTTTCTTCCCATAATACCTTTATTAATTTTCAAAAGAAAAACTTTATTCAAGGATTTTTGAGTCATTTCCTTGCGTTATGTCAAACAATTTCTAATTTTCTCTTGAAAACAATTTTGTAAATTTCTATAATTTTTGAGTAATTTTTCCTTAATTTTAAATCAAATATTTGAGGCCTATAATAATTTATGGTTTAGGATTAAGAGTCTAGGGTTTAAGGTCTAGGGTATAGGGTTTAGGACTTAGGGTTCATGGCTCAGGGTCAAGGCTTTAGGGTTGAGAAGTAAATAATATCCATCAGAGAGAGGAATCTTCTTGTTTGTCTCAGCTTCTCCATTCATACTTGGTATTAAATGATTCCGACATAAAGCATTTGTTCGTTGATGATACTAATCCACTAGTATGAATGTAGCTAATGTTTCCAGAGAATTAGCCTTCAGGAAAATAAGATAGATAAGCATTTATGAAGGCATGTAAGCTTTGAGACAATTATAAGTAATTTGGAAAAGATTTTGAAAGAATCGATGTTTTGATGCAAAAACTAGTTATTAAAGAAAAAGGCCTTCACTAGAGCAAATATCAAGTGACTTGATGAGTAGGTATTTGACTTTTAGTTAACAGTTTTGAGAGCATTTGAAATGTATTCAAATGATAATGAAATCACTCGAGCAAGTTATGTTTTCACTTTCAACTTTATTCGACCAAATATGAAAGTTATAGGATCTTTCAAAACAAAGTTGAGAGAGGTTTTTATATATTCACTTTCATGGTAACTTGAGTGACACTAGAAGTTATAGTTTGAAAAATTGAATCAATTGATCAATGACTCGAGTAAGCTTAGTGCCTATGACTAGATGATCAGTTGGCCGAGTTACAAAGTCTCATACTTGATTTCATTCAAATTGACTTAGTTCTTCTTTAAAAGCAGGAATCCAGTCATCGTCATTTGAAGCTTCCTTAACATAGGTAGGCTTTATCTCAAATATAGAGGATGAGTATCTAAGTTCATTGAGTACTTTATCTCTTATTTGTACACCTCCATTCAGGCCTTCGATCCCTTGATCTAGAGAGTGATTTTTGATGTACTTCCATACTCTAGGTTGTGGTTAATCATCTAATGATTCTTTCCCGACATTCTGTGATGAGTCATCAGGTGGACAATTATTATTGAGTTTTTCAAAACTTCTTGAAATTTCTTCTTCATCATCGGAAGATTTTGCTTTGCGTTCAATTTCAACATAAATTACCCTCAAGGATTTACTTCCGTTAGAACTAAGAAATAAATCTTTATCGGACTTAGAATCAAATTTATTGATATTGTCTTTGTCATTATTAAGTACTTGCTCCAAAAAATTTGTAGATGAGAGAGATTTGATTTTCTTCCCTTGTATAGCTCATAAGGGATCTTTCCAAAAGATGTTTTGATGTATACTCTATTTGAAATATAATATGAGTTTTGGTAGCAACAACCCAATGCACTTGATACCTATTTCTCTATCATTACTCTTGCCTTATGAGTGAGAATCCTTTTATTCCTTTCAGCTAAGGAGTTCTTGAGGCTGAAAAATTGTGATTAATTCCATCATTCTCATATAAGCTTGCAAATGATCCATTCTCGAATTCTCCTCCATGACATGTCCAAATTGACACAATTGATATACTCTTCTCATTTTAGACCATTTTGGAAAATATGGTAATAAATCAAAAGTTTCATCATTGGATAAAAGAAACATAGCCCAAATAAATCTAGAATACTCATCAACTATAACTAGAGTATACAGATTTCCACCAAGGCTTTTTACTCTAACTAGACCCATCAAATCCATATGAAGTAATTGAAGGGGTCTTTCAATTAGGGTAAAAAATATGGGTTGGGCTCACAAGCCTACCCCTCCAAAAAGTGGAGTGTTGGGTTGGCTAAAAAGTAACACGCATGAAGGCAAGTCTTTTTAACCCAACCAACAGTTGGGCCCTCCAACTCTTTTTTAAATAAAATAAAATAAAATTGACTAATAAAAATATGTGAACAACTTCTTATCATAATATAAACCTAATTAATTTTATATTATTGTAGATTATTT
>JANTPZ010084327.1:0-24957 GCA_025593235.1 Vachellia pachyceras
GTTGAATACTATTTTCCTTTAAATTGCACTTTGAGCATCTTTGGTTTAGCAACATATTCTAAGCCTAAGATCATCTCAAGACACAAATCTGAATATGTATCATTTTAGCCTAAAAATGTTATGAGTGCCCCACTAAGCAGACTGAGACTTAGCCAAACATTATTATTCAACCTCAATCCTAACAACCAAGCAATTTATACAAGCATATTAACAGTATACAACCAAGCAACTCAGCCAAACAGTATGATTTTCCCAATTCTATCATAGAGGCCAAGAATAGAAGCTAACTCAGCCAAACAGGACAGCAAAATGAAAGTTTGCAAGCTGCTTGAAGGGAGTTAGCTTCTATTCTTGGCCTCTATGATAGAATGATTAGATAATTGATTTGCGTTACTTAATAATATCAGTCAAGTTATCTTTTAATAAAAAAAATACGCATTGATTTTCCCAAATTATCTATTTTTTATTCATTTATATTAAAAAAGACTATTGTGCTATTCACTGTACACATACATTTATAATATTAATTTACGCCAATACTTTTATTAAACTCTTAATAAGGTATAAGGATCTTATTCTGGATTTTTGAATTTTGTGATTGCATCCATATACCCTTTTATTTGTCTCTCTTTTTTGGTTTGACCTCCTTTCTTCTTGCTCACTTTTTCAACAAAACATTTTGTTCTTGCTCTATACCTTTCCTTTATTTCTTATTTTTAATTTGCTTAGGAAGTGTATGTGGGCATAAGGCAATTCCTCTTTTGTATATTAAAAATAAAAAATAAATAAAACTGAGTAAATTAGTAAAAAGTTTTAAAAATGAAATAGCAAAAAAATGAAAAATAGTAATCTACAAATTTTCATCCAAAACAAAATTTTTGTATAAACCTTTTTAACAAAATTATTGTTAAAATTCATAATAAAATAGCAATTTAGAATTTAGGGTTATAAGAGAAATTGTCAAAATATACTCTTAATATTGTTGAAAGTTGACAAAAACCTAGCTACAAGTTGAAATCCTAAAATTCAAGGAAGCGTGTATTTTGAGATTGTAATTAAAAAATAGGGATACACATACCCTCAATTTTCATTTTAAATTATATAGGGGTATCATAGTCTTTTAGCAATATTCAGAAATCCTTAATAAAGCCTACAGCCTAATTAAAGATCCGATGAAAGTGTAAATCTCAATTAGTCTTTGTATATTTTGGCTGGATTTCATAACGATAATTCTTTAAACTAATTGTCATCTTACATTTAAAATTAACTTAACTTCCATACTATAATTAGGAGTAGAGATGTACAATTTTATACTCAAGCAGTTCCTTTTTATAAGAAATTACTAGCTAAATTAAATAACTGATTGATAATTAAAATTAGTTAAAAGTAATGAATGTGTAAATAAGAGGTATGATTTTTTTCCAATAATGTAATGCCCCATCAAAACAGAAAGAAGAAGAGGAGGAGGAGGAGGAGGAGCAGATGGTGGCGTGAGGGAAAGGAGATCAAGGGAAGAGTGCGGGAGAGAGGTGGAGTGAAGAACAAGGAAAAAAAAAAGGAAGGATGAGGCGCCGCTCTCTACACACATTTTCACTTCTTAAACACATACACACTCCATTCATCGTGAGAGAAAGCAAGAGAGAGAGGGTGCGTGAGAGAGAGGAGAGGAGAAGAGAGTTCAAGGAGGTATTTTTCAGTCTAAATATTCTACTTCTTGAATTATTTAGATAAGTAAAATGATTTATTTTCAGTAAATTTCTTTGATAAAAGTTGTTTAAACTATCTTTTTTCTTTCTAACAGTAGTAATATTATATTGGTTGGAGAATACTTTTGAATTTTGATATTTCCCAGTTGGAATTTTTTTAGTAGAAAATTTTATATTAGTAAATTGATTTTTATTATTACTTTCTGCATAAGTAGAATTACTTATTGATATCCAAATTATTTTAAAAATTATTTATCTATTTTGTTGATGTATACATATGTTATTTAATATTTTGGAGGTAGTAATAAATCCTTAATAACTTAAGTATTTTATTTTTGGTTGCTAGAGATGATGATAATTTTATTTATGAGTTAAATATTTTAGTTGAGGGTTTAAAATTTTAAAGTTGAAATTTTTCGTGTGAAATTTTTTTTAGTATTGAGATATTAATAGCTTTAAAATATATTAAGCTATATGAGGATTTTTGATAAAATGAGATATTTGAGAAATTTTTAAGGATTTTGTTTTATAAATATTTTGAGTTATAGAATGAATATAATTTCAGCTATAAAAATATATATGTGCACATATATATAGTGTGACCTATGGTGGTATTGGAAATTCTAAAGGGATTTAAGTCCTTAAGTTGCTATTTTTACCATCTAAGTTATTTATTAAACTAAAGTATGGAAATGTTGAATTGTGTGAATTAATTATGAAAATTGTTGGTTTTGAGCACGAGAATTTCTGTTGTTGTAGTATTATCTGTGTTTGGCGAGAGGTAACCACTTGCCACTTATCATATATACTAATGTTTGACTTTTGAGTTAATTTGATATTATGTTCCGATGAAATGATATATCGATTTTCTATTAGAAAAACATGTTCAGTGGGACTAATGATTTTTGGGAAAATATATATGTATATGAAAAGAAATTTATGGATGGTTACGACTGTATCCACGAGAGCAAGATCGTTAGGTGGCTACGGCTGCACCGAAATGGACCATTTTGATACATGAGATGCTGGTGGGTGGCTACGGTTGCATCCACATGCGCAAAACCATGAGGTGGCTACGGCTGCACCGAAACAAATGGATCTGGTTAAGGAAGCATTGGTGGGTGGCTACGTTTGCACCAACAGGAGCAACACCGTTAGGTGTCTACAGCTGCACTGAAACGGATTATATATTATTACTGAGATATTAGTGGATGGCTACGAATAGATCTGGTTAAGGAAGTATCGGTGGGTGGTTACAGCTGCATCCACAGGAGCAACACCGTTAGGTGGCTACGGTTGCACCGAAATAGATTATATATTATTAAGATATAGGTGGTTATGGCTGCACTGAAACGGATGGATCTAGCTAAGGAAACATTGGTGGGTGGCTACGGCTGCATCAATAGGAGCAACACCGTTAGGTGACTACGGCTGCACTGAAAAGGATGGATCTAGTTAAAGAAGCATTGGTGGGTGGCTATGGTTGCATCCACGGGAGAAACACCATTAGGTGGATAAAGCTGCACCGAAACGGATCATATATTATTACTGAGATGTAGGTGGCTACAGTTGTATCCACAAGAGCAACATCGTTAGGTGGATACGGCTGCACCGAAACGGATCATATATTATTGCTGAGATAGTGGGTGGCTACGGCTGCATCCACATGAGCAACACCGTCAGGTAGCTATGGCTGCACCAAAACGGATTATGTGCTTGTTTGGGAACACCGTTTCCCCAACAGTACATGCAAATCGAGACAAAACCATCTCAAAATCTGTAAAAACCATCTTGAAATCTGTAAAATACCTCAAAATCTGCAAACTCCTTTCTCCCAACAGAATTCCTAAACGCACCCTATATCTAATTGCTGAGATATTGGTGGGTGGTTACGGCTGCATCCACGTGAGTATGACCGTTAGGTGGCTATGACTGCACTGAAACAGATAACATTTAGTAATGAAGTGATGGTTTGTTACGAAAGAGATTTAAATAATTTATTTATAACATTTTGTGCATATCTATTTTATTTTATCCCACTTGACACCTATTTAGCATACATTGGTATGTATGATGAGTTTGAATTTGGTTACGGAGACAGTTGTCTCATCCCGTTACTCTTAACATTTTTTCAAGGAATAGTTCCGGTGCTGGTATGTCGGGGAGAACTTCAGAGGCTTAGATATTGCAGCATATCTCTGTAAAGCTCCTTTGTTATTTTATGTGCTGAATGAAGTGTATTGCCATCTATAGGGCTCATTTTGTGAACTCTATTTTTAATGGATTTACGCATGATGTTGAGGTCCGATATCTTTGTTTATTTAATGATTTTATGATGTATTTACAAATTTATTCTTAAAGATATCATGCTATCTTTTTATAGAAATGAGAACTCTTCGTAATCCTAATAGATTTGCTAATTGACTTATTGGGTATAACTCTATGTTGATTAATATATATATATATATATATATTAAAGAGAGTTATTATTTGAGTTTTAAAAGAGGTGATTACATATAACACCCTTATTGATCAATCTGATAAGCAAGAGAGGTAATTAATGGAAAACGATAAGAGAGAACGAGTGAGAGAAAAAAGATGAGAGGTGAATGTAACTAACTAGGGGTATTACTAAAAAAAATTATATTAAATTTCCAGATAAAATAAAATTCTTGTTTTTATACTATGTGCATGTTTGCATCCTATTCTAAAATCTAGGTTTGTTTTCAAAACTTAAGTTTTGTCCGAGCACAAAAAATTTTCTGAAAAGCTATTCTGGTTACAAAACCTTAGTTTGAAACATAGGTTTCAAACCCTAGGTTTTCTCTTTCCTACTTTTTCTTCTTTTCTCTTTTATATTTTTTTCCTTCTTTCTCTTTCCTCTTTCATATTTTTTTCTTTCCTATTTTTTCTTTCTTTCTCTTTCCTTTTTGCTACTTTTTCTTACTTCTCTTTCCTCTTTCCTATTTTTTATCCTTTCTCTTTCTTCTTTCCTAACCACTTTTTTGCCTTGGAATCCGTAAAAGCTAATAACTTCCCAAACATAAATCACTTTCCGAAACCTATATTTTGCCTTGGAATCTGTAAAAGCTATTTTTACAAAATTTATTCTCCAAAACCTAGGTTTTACATCGAAATCTGTAAAAGATATTCTGAGAATAGCTTCCAAACTAGTCTTATAGCAAGCTCACGGGGGAGGATTGGGACTTGGGAGAGTGCCAATAACAAGTGACAAGCTTCATGACTGTTTGTGAATTTATTGAAAAAATAATTTTACATAAATTGAAAAAAGTAGGTAAGAAAGAATTTTATTTTGATTTGAGTGCAACATAAAAAAAGTGGAAAAAAAGTGTTTCTAAACAGTGGGTTTATTTGGAATAACGTTTTCAAAAGTCAAACAGACATTCAAAAGTATCTTTCAGTAAAGCGAGATAATCTCTTCTATATATTTACTTCATTTTACGTAAAAATATTTCTCCACCTCTTAACCAAACGGGGTATGTTTTCCAAGTTTCAAACGTTTGTCACTGCCTGTTGGGACGACGTTGGGTTGATAACCGGCAAGCACTAGTAATAATTAAACTGAAATACCGTTCGAGTGGGGTCGTCTCGTCTGTGAGATTTCAGTGTCGTCATTTAATTGTGTTTGGCGTTATAAGTGCGTCTCTCTCTCTCTCTCTATATATAAATATATATAAATATTTTACCCTGTGAAAAATGGATGCACTCAGTATGATTTGTTTTGATCCAAGTTGCGGAAATTAATAATATGGGAAGACAAGTTTTAAATGTGTTTTTCATTATACTTGATCATCAATCACGGTGCTAATCAGGTCTCATTTTTACACATGTATAAGCAACCTATGTTAGGGTTGTACGTGGCGGTGGAACTCTGATCTTTTACCCTCAATATAAATGCCTCTCTGTTTCTCAGCCTTGCAGACACTTCCCATCACAAAACCCCAAAGACAGATGGAAATGAAGTTGGCATCATGGCCAGCCATCTTTACCACCATCCTCTTCCTCCTCCTCCTCCTCCGCCGTCTCCTCCGCCTTCGCAGATACAACCTGCCGCCGGGTCCAAAACCATGGCCTCTCATCGGAAACCTCAACCTCATAGGCCCTCTTCCTCACCGCTCCTTATATGAACTCTCCCAAAACTATGGACCCATCATGCATCTCAAGTTAGGCTTCAAGGACTTCGTCATCGTATCGTCCGCCGACGCAGCTAAAGCCTTCCTCAAAACCCACGGCAACACCTTCTCGTCGCGACCAAAAACCACCGCCGGAAAGTACGGCGCCTACAATTACTCCGATATTCTCTGGGCCCCGTACGGTGCACACTGGCGCCAAGCACGCAAGATATGCTTCACACAACTATTCTCTCAGAAAAGCATAGAATCAACTGAGTATATCAGAATGGAAGAGATGAGAAGGATGTTCAACGAGCTTTTAATTTCTTCGGGCACGACCATATTACTGAAAGATTACCTTTATGCTTTAAACCTAAACATTATAAGCCGCATGGTGTTGGGGAAGAAGTACGTGGACAGGGGTCAGAGTGGTGGCTTTGTGAGCTGGGAGGAGTTCAGAAAACTGGTGGATGAGTTTGTCTTGGTAAATACCGGGGTTGCGAATATTGGGGATCTGATCCCTTGGCTCAATTTTTTGGACTTGCAGGGTTATGTAAAGAGAACAAAGGATTTTAGTGTGAAGTTTGATAGGTTTCTGGAACATGCGTTGAATGAACACGAAGAAAGAAGAAAAGGGGTTGAGAGTTATGTGGCCAAAGATATGTTGGATGTGCTTTTCAAGCTTGCAGAAGATCCCACTCTCGAGGTCAAGCTTCAAAGGCACAGTGTCAAAGCAATAACTCAGGTATACCTGCGAGCATAATTGTATACCATTCAATTTCGCTTTATTCCTCTTTAATATAAATATCTGAATTTTAGTTACCATTGCTAAAGCCTACGCTATAACATGCTTTATATGTATACCTGTATATTTCTCAGGACCTTTTGGTAGGTGGGATAGATACCTCAGCAGCAACTATAGAGTGGACAATGTCGGAGGTGTTGAAAAGCCCAGAAATTTTAAGGAAGGCCACAGAAGAGTTAGACAGAGTAATCGGAAGAGACAGGTGGGTGGAAGAGAAGGACATAGTGAACTTGCCATATGTTGAAGCCATTACCAAAGAATCAATGAGATTGCACCCCGTAGCATCGTTGTTGCCTCCGACGACGTCGGCCGTAGACGGCGACTCCAAAGTTTTAGGGTATGACATCCCGACAGGGGCCCAAGTGGTTGTCAATGTGTGGGCTATCGGGAGGGACCCTGCAATCTGGGACAACCCTAACGAGTTTCACCCTGAGAGGTTTATAGGTAAGGACATTGATGTGACGGGACATAATTTTGAGTTATTACCATTTGGAGCTGGAAGAAGGATCTGTCCAGGTTATCCTCTTGCTCTGAAGGTTGTTCAGGTAAGCTTGGCCAATTTGGTGCATGGCTTTTCATGGAGCTTGCCATATCATATGAAGGAGGTGGACCTGAACTTGGAGGAGGATTTGAGACTTAGTAACATGAGAAAACAACCACTTGAAGCTGTTGTTAAGCCTAGGCTTTCATCTCATGATCTTTACATCTAGTGGTCAGGTATAAGCAACTGAAATAAAGCTTGAGTACCTTTATGCCCCGTTTGGATAGGTTGGAACTGAGAGATGGAAATTGGAAATGGAAATGGAATTTTTAAATTTGGTTGTATGTTATATTTGAAGCCACTTTCATGGAAGGGACACTTCTATTACCTATGGAATCAATCTCACTTCCATTTAGATCATTGTCAATAGATGAGTCTTCTTTGAAGGGCATCTTAGTATTTTCATTTTATAAATACATATTTTAATAAAAATTATATCTCATTTCCATTATCTACTAAATATGTTTTAAAATTCATTTTTATTTCCATTTCCATTAAAATCTCTTTTGCACTCCAAACGGGGCAATGTAGTGATGAAAATTAAGCTTATCACTAGCGTCAATGGTTTAGGCACTGTTATTTTCCTCATATATATAATCACGTAATGCATAAGATATATAATTTTCCTCAAACACACACACACAGAGGGTACCTGTAGAGTTCTATTTATAACATTACATATAAAGTGTTATTTCTTAAATAATAGTGCATGTCCTTTGTCCAAAATAAAACAGTGCCACCCCCCCCCCCAACAAATATTTGGGCCAATTTTGCGGTACCCCTCATTCGACATAGCCTGGGCCGGCCCACATGACCCAAATAATTTCAGTAGCTTGGTGGCATGCTCGCTGGGTGCTATCATTATTGAGTGTTACTCCATTTGAATATAAGTCTTTGTGTTTATTTAGAAAAGTTTATTTACTCCTCAAAAGTACGTTTAATAGTGTTTTGGATGTAAAACGAGATAATCTCCTCTATATATTTACCTTAACTTGCGTAAAAGTACTTTTATACACGTTCCCAAAAGATACTTTGTTTAATTCATACGGTGATGAAATCAATATTCAAATTCATACTAGTAAATAAGTTTATATTTAGTACTCAATAGTATCTCATACATGATTAGCTCTAGTTTGAAAATACATGTGCTTAAAAAAAGACTCCATTTATATTGTATTTATGTTACAAACAAGACTTATAATTACGATAGGAGAGAGTATTCAATGCATATTGAAAATTAAAAAGATTTAAACCAATAGAAATAAGGGGCACTTCCACGGCAGCATTTTCCTTTCCCGTCGAAAGGTAAAGTTGAAATCTTTTTTTTTTGGTAGTGTATATGTCTGTATGGATATATGCTGCCTCTACGTACATATAGCTCCATTTGAATAGCCCGTTGGGAAAACGGATACAGATTCCGAGGTAATTTATGTGAGAGGAATTTTATCTCGGTAAACGCACCCGTTGGCAAAACGGGTAAACCAAACACACCCCATATTTGGCAAATTCTTCATCATCCACTACTAGAAAATTACAAATTAACGAGGAAAATTAGCGACGACTTTGAAATTCTTCTCTAAATAACTCAATTAGCGAGGAATATTAATTTCCTCTCTAATGACTAAATTAGCGAGAAAAATTAGCGACGACTTAGATATTCCTCTCTAAAATTTCCAATTAGCGAGGAATATTAAATTCCTCTCTAATTTTCCAAATTAACGAGGAAAATTAGCGATGACTTGGATATTCCTCTCTAAAAACACTTAATTAGCGAGGAATTTAGTGAGGAATATTGCATTCCTCTCTAATTTTCTAAATTAACGACGACTTAAATATTCATCTTTAAAATGCCCAATTAGCGAGGAAAATTAGTGATGAATTGGATATTCATCTCTAAATTACTCAAGTAGTGAGAAATTTAGCTAGAAAAATTATATTCCTCTTTAATTTTTCAAATTAATGAAATTTTTTTAATGTAATATTGAGTTATTCAAATTCATTTTTAACATAAAATTTTGAAGGGATATAAAAGAGTTAATATATTTTTTTCAATTATTGGTTAAACTTTGAAAGGCTATCCCTCTTATTTTTTTATTTAGGAAATTTTTTGCTTTAATTTTTTTCCCAAATGAAGAGATGTTTATTAACATTGAAGGAAAAACAAGAGACAAAAGGCGCGAACACATTCCCTCCTATTTTTCCTACATTTCGGTGGGTGGGAAAAATTATGTTGATTTGTGAAACCCGACTTTCCCAGGTCTTTTTCGCTTTGCCTTTCATCAGCTGACCCATTGCCAAAATCCCTAACCCTTTCGCACTCCCTTGCGCGGCCGCAGTGAAACTCAACGACTCCGTCTGCTCATCGTCTCTTGCTTAGCCACTCCGTCTTGCGCGGCCACTCTGTGCGTCTTCATCTTCATTTCCGTGGGTCGTGAACTCGCCATCATCATCTTCGCAGGACAGGTAGCTCTGATAGGAAAAAAGGGTGAGTGATGGAGATCGAATAATGTGTGAAGGTTTACAGTGAAGGGGAGAGATTATTAATGGGTTTTGAGCTGTTGATTATTAATGGGTTTTGAGTTGTTATTGATGTGTGAATTTTACAGAGAAGGCCTTCCCTAAACAGATTGCAAGGGATAGGGATCAATCCAGACTGCAATCCAGAAAACAGGGCTATTTCTCGACAGGTAATCCAGAAAACAGCCATCCAGAATATTTTCAATAGATGTTTTCAATGGATTTTATCAAGATTGTAAATTGTAATCCACTTGTATATACAGAGAATGATTTTGCGTTCGAAGGCTGGTGATAAGAAAATCGTTGGTAGTCTTTTTTGCCACTTTAGTTGTATCGTAATTATGCAACACAAAGGATCCAAAAGGCATTGTGCATATGTTCCTAGTTTGCTATTCTAAGTTTTAGGGCCTTCATACGCCAATCTTATCTCTAATATCTTTCTGCTATGTAGTGGAAATTACACTCTTGTAACTAAATTCCTTAGATAGTATTTTAGTGTGTATTGGATTATTGCTTAATAGAGAGTGCCTTTAACTGACTTCCCCCATCCCAAAACAAGCCCCTAAAATTGAGTTATGACACTCTTTTAAGGAAATCACCTAGTTCCCTAGCCATCCATTCTTCTTTTACTTGCAAAAAGCGTTATGCAATTCGCCCTAGAAACTTGTAGATTGTAGATATCTGTCTAACTGGCCCAAACTCAACCCTCAGTTTTAGTTTTCATTTGTGATGAACTCTTGTAGTCTGATTGAGGACTCATCTCAGTCATCTCTGTTCATTATGATATAGCAACTCCTTTTCTCGATATAACATCTGGTTGGTTAATTTAAAGAGATTAAAGAAGTTAAATGAGTTAATTTAAAGTACATGCATATTTGATATTCTTCTCCAAACCAATGTGTTTGATTTATAAATGTATATATAATTTAGTGATACATATAATTATTTTAGAAAGATAATATGTTTGTAATTTATTTATCTTCATGATTGTTGTTGGTTTTTAACCCTGATCCCTTTTTTTTTGTCAGCTATGAGAGTAAGTAGTATTTTTAGACTTTGTCTGGCTTGAAATCTTTCCTTCGCCAATGTTAAGGCTATGTTTCGAAGGATACGAGGGAAGGGAACGAAATGGCAAATAATGGGGAATTAAAATGGAATGGCAATTCGCTTGTCATTCCATTGTTTTGGAATTATAATCGTATTTACATTACGTTTCATCTTTCATCCCCCAAGACACAAAAATTGGGGTTTTAAATGACAAGAATAATGGATATTGATAGAATTTAGATACAAGAGAAGTTTGCTTCTTGAGTGAGTTTATATGCTGTTCTTGCTGGAAATTCTTGTACTCTTCTTCTTTCTCTGTCTGGAATACATTTTATTATTCAGATGACTGGTGTTATAATTTATACAGTAAGCTGGTTGCTTCAATTTTTTAGTTGGTTTGGTAAGATTAGTTCAAGTGTTTCTCTTACAATAGGCTAGATGAAGCAGGATCATTGATATTTTTTCAGCAAAATCTGTGGGGTTGCTTAAAGCAAGTCCAACGTTTGCATCTAAATGTTTAAGAATTCTAGAGCATCTTTTAACAAGGCCAACGTCATATCATATCATCCCGCATGTATGGTGTTTGTTCATTAGAAATTATTTGTCAAACCTTTGTGATATGGTTGTTTTCGTTGTGATCTGTAGTTTCTAGTATTTGGTTGTCAAACCTTCATATCATTAGAAATTATTTTGCTGTTGTGATACTTGCTGTTGTGATACTTGTTGTTGTGATATTTTATGATATGTTATGAGTAGTTTAGAGCTGAATAATGCTTGATATTTGATATTTCTTCCTCTTTTCTATTGTAACTTTGAAGTTTTCATATTAACGTAGAGAGATGAGGGTTGATAGAAGTTGGATGTACAATAGACAAGATCAAAGTAGAAAAGGGATAACTGAAGAATTTATCGAATGTAGATTTTGTCGGGACACCTAGATTTAAAGAAGCTGTTGAACCGTGCTGTCCACCGTGTAGTAGATAAGAAGATGTCAGAGATGAGCCTTTCTATACGGCACAACATTTTTGGGGCTATTCGATCTTTAGGTGAGAGTACCCCAACATCTGATCGACATGCTAGTTCTGCAAATTCTTCTAGGAATTCAGATCCAAATCCCTGAACGATGATTGTATTATTTGAAATTCATAACTTTTATCAGTATTTTTCAACTTTAAGACTTATCAAACATTAGAATGTGTGTATTGTTATAGATACTATGTGTTTGATATTACTATCTAAAACTTTTTTAAGTTAATTGTGTGACCAAACAATATTTTATTATAAAATATTTTTATAAATGCGTAGCAACAAAATGTATAGCGATGACATATTGCATTTAGCGACGAAATGTAAGTCTTTAGTGCAAATTAGCGACAGACTCTCCAAATTAGCGATAGACAATCCGTTAATACTTTTGTCTGAATCCCTCTCTATTTAGCGAGGGATTTAGCGACGGAAATATTCCGTCGCTAAATAGAGAGGTATTTAGCGAGGGACGTCGCTAATTTAGCGATGGAATATTTTCGTTGCTAAATCCCTCGCTAAATAGAGAGGCAATTAGCGAGGGAATAAATTCCCTCGCTAAATTAGCAACGGAATGTTGTACGTCGCTAAGTTCCTCGTTAATTAGCGAGGGATTTAGCAACCAAAATGATTTCCCTCGCTAATTTAGCGACGGAGAACTCTTCCGTTGCCAATTTCGTCGTTAAATTATCCGTCGCTAAAATTAGCGACCCTCTTATTAGCGACGGATTTATTCTGTCGCTAATTCTGCTTTTTCCGCCGTTAAATGAGTTTTGTCCGTCGCTAATTCTGTCACTAAAATTGATTTTTCTAGTAGGGATCATAGCTATTGTTTGGCCAAAAACTAATCTAATTTTTTACCACAAAAAGAAGAAAAGGTAGTGATGAGATGGGGTGTGAGAGTGAAAAAGATGTTGATGGAAAGGAAGGTAAGGAAAAAGAATGGAATGGAAAGAAAAGTTTGTGACGACGTGCATGCATGTTCGTCTCTACCGCTGGAATGGAAAGAAAGTTTGTGATGACATACATGCATGTTCGTCTCTACCGCTGCATCCCATGGGCGAAGACAATGTTCCAGGTGGAGGAGTACTTTTACGTAAATCGAGGTAAATATGTGAATGAGATTATCTCATTTTATGGTTGAACATGTATTTGGCTTTTAGAAACGTTGTTCCAAACAATCTCAATGTGTGTGTTTGGGAATCCGTTGGAAGAAAGGAATTTATGAATTCCGATACGATTTTATGTATTTCGATATACTTTTACTAATTCCGAAATTTTTTTACGGATTTTGAGATATTTTTTATTTTAACTTACATGTCCGTTAGAAAAACGTGATTCCCAAACATGCATAATATCAATTCTATGGACATCATTCAAGAAGACAACCACGCGCATCCATGCATGCATGTTAGAAGCTCATCACTACTCAAAAGCAAATTATTATATATGAAGGATTTGGGCGTACTTGTAGAATCTGACTCTGTTCACAGATACCCAAATAAAATATGAATCACATATGTGGATCCAGATTTGAGACACAGCAAATGCACCACAAAGGAAGAGACGAGAGGAGAGGTTTCATAGAAGGGAAAGAGAGGGGGTTTGCTCGGCGTGTGTTGTTCCCGATCGGTTGAGAGGAATCTTCCCATTTAATAATACAATTTTAAATTCAAAATGTAACTTCCCACAGCACAACCGTTCCCACGCAAATGCATCTCAGTTTTACACTTTTGGAAAATCGCAATTTCCTTCCCATAGATTTTTTTATTTGCGCTTTTACCCCAAAATGGGTTTTGGGCTTAATCCACTGAGGGTGACCCATATTCTAATAATATATTTCTTTCTTACAGCGCTGCTTCTGTATGAGGTAATTGATCCTGTTCAACACTAATCGCCCGAAATGTGAACATTCTTTTGATGGAATTTCGAATATTAATGCGTCTTGGAGATCATAGTAGAATGAAAGTTGCAAGTTTGAAGGGATTTCGGTTATGTTCTTGGCCTCTATGATAGAATGATTAGATAATTGATTTACGTTAATTAATAAAATCAGTCAAGTTATCTTTTAATAAAAAAATATGCATTGATTTTCCCAAAATATCTATTTTTTATTCATCTATATTAAAAATGACTACTGTGCTATTCTCTGTACACATAAATTGATGAGCAACCTCTATACATCCAATCGAAATACACAAATATTAATTTACTTATGTACTTCTATTAAACTCTTAATAAGGCCTAACGATCTTATTAGAAATTTTTGAATTTTTTGATTGCATCTATATACCCTTTTATTTTTTCTCTCTTTTTTGGTTTGACCACCTTTCTTCTTGCTCCCTTTTTCAACAAAACATTTTCTTCTTGCTCTTGCTCTATGCCTTACCTTTATTTCTTATTTTTAATTTGCTTAGGAAGTGCATGTGGGCATGAGACAATTCCTTTTCGGCATTCTAATTAATATAAGCTATTCATATGATTCATCCCTTGCTTGTATATTAAAAATAAGTAAAAACTGAATAAATTAGTAAAAAGTTTAAAAAAGGAAATAGCAAAAAAAATTAAAAAAAAGAGTAATCTACAAATTTTCATCCAAAACAAAATTTTTGTATAAACCTTTCATAACAAAATTTTTGCTAAAATTCATAATAAAATAGCAATTTAGAATTTAGGGTTATAAGAGAAAATGTCAAAACATACTCTCAATATTGTTAACAGTCTAAAAAAAACTAGCTAGAAGCTGAGATCTCAAGATTCAAAGAAGTGTGTGTTTTAATATTGTAATTTAAAAATAGGTATACACCAATTTTATTTTAAAAAAATCAGATCTGAATAATGTAGATGTATAATGAGTTAGGAAAATTTGTCACTTTGATGTGTACCATAACTACAACCGGTCTATTACCTTAGAGAGAGAGTTATGCTCATTCACCAATTTTGTCCATGTAATTAAATAATTCTATTAATGATATTGATGTGATAGGACATCACTTTGAGTTATTGCCATTTGGGGCTGGAAGAAGGACCTGTCCTGCATGTTATCCTCTTGGTCTGAAGGTTGTTCAGGTAAGCTTGGCCAATTTGGTGCATGGCTTTTCATGGAGCTTGCCGAATGATATGAAAGGGGTGGACCTGAACATGGAGGAAATTTACAGGCTTACTAGCGTCAGAAAACAACCACTTGAAGCTGTTGTTGAGCCTGGGCTTTCATCTCATGATCTTCACCTCTAGTGGTTAGGTACAGTGCATATGTGTGAATCTTTTAGGAGAACGATTTTGCAGATACCATATAAAGAGTTTTACATTGATTTTCGTGCAACGTGATTGGAAATCACTTCTCAAACACGCATATAAGGAACTGAAATAAAGCTTAAGAAGCTCATCACTGGCGTCAATGGTTTAGGCACTATTATTTTCCTCATATATATAATCGCATAGGATATATAATTTTTCTCACACACACACACATATATATTTGGCACCTATAGAGTTCTTTTTATAACATTACCTATACAGTGTTATTTCTGAAATAATAGTGCATGCCCTTCGACCAAAATAAAAACAGTGCCATCCTCCCCCATGTTTGGGCCAAGTTAAGTTTTCGTTACCCCTCATTCGGCATAGCCTGGGCCGGCCCACATGGCCCAAATAATTTCAACTTTCTTTGTTTTAGAATCACTTTGGTTAATTAGAATTACGATCCCTGAGCGTGCCTGCAACTTCTCCAACCCCACTTCCCAAACTTAGACTAGCTCACATTTATCTTTATTTGACGCTCTCAGTAGATTCATTTTGATACTAAGTAACCAGAAATACTTGTCAATTCACCATGCATATAATATCTGTGTGTGTGGGTATGCAATATTCTAATATAACTAGGAGCTTTATTTGGGAGTCACCTGAAGAATAACTTTTACGGAAGTCGAGGCAATATTTAGGTTTTGGAGAATAGCTTTTACATATTTCAAGTCAAAACATAGGTTTTAAAAAGCTGATTGTGTTTGGGAAGTTATGGTAATGATAACTTTTATCGATTCCGAAGTAAAAATTAAATAGGAAAGTGAAAGAAAGAAAAAAGAAGAAAGATAAAATTTATTATGAGAGAGTATGATTTGATAAAAAAATAATTTTTTCAAAACCCATGTTTCAAATATAGATTTTGAAAAATGTTAATAATAGAGAAAATCTAGATTTTAGGGTGAAATCTAAATTTTGAAACGGGCTCCCCTGCCGACCCTTACTTGTGTCTTCTTTCCAAGGTTGAGAATGATTTCACAAAGAATTATAAGGTCTTTATCCTATGAGTCTAAGGAAAGCATGATTATGCTATTCATTGAAAAAAGGAGCAACTCATTTTTTCTCACAATTTTCAACAGCGCACTCATAACATTAAGTAATTCATTTATCTTTATTGATCTCCTCAAAAAAAGATATTTTTCTCTTAAACCAAAAATTGGAAGTATTAGTTTCCTTTGAACTTAAATATTTATTTTTATTTTTGATATATATTATTCAAAATATAATAATTTATTCATAGAAGAATCACAATAAGCTCCAAATTAAGGGGGTAATTATAAAAAAATTAAAATAAATTAACACATGCAATAACAAGTTTTGATATAACAATGATAACAAATTTCATACTACTAATAAATTGTTATTGAAAATTTATATTAGATCTGAATAATTCTGCCTTTATTTATCACCATGTATCTTTTTATCATTGTTCATACCAAACGTAGATATATTTGTATTATAGAAGTTTAGAAACGTATTTTTTTTTGATACAGAAGTTTAGAAACGTTTGAGTTGAGATATAAAGATGAGAGGAAAATGGGCTCCACGCATTGCCAGCCATTCTGGCTCTTTGCTAAAGCCTTGTTGTAGCTAGGGATGAGAATACGGGTTGATAAACTGGCTGGCCCGCCTTTTTTATTTTTTTAAATTATTGTATATGTTTTTTTACTTTTTTTCAATCCCAATATTTTTACAAAGAAAAAAGTAATATTAAATTCTATTTTTAGGAAATTATTGAACACTTATTGATAGGATTGGAGAGAGAATCATAAAAATATGCAATCTTATAGAAAAAATTGGATAAAAAATAAAAAATTATTTTTATAAAAATAAAAAAAATAGGTTGGCATATAGCGGGCTCGGGTTGGGGAACCTCAGTCTGCCACCAGGGAATAGGGTTGGCTGGTTGGACCGTATTCCCAACCCTAGTTGTAGCTTGGTGGAATGCTCGCTCACTGCTATATCTTTGAATACAAGTCTTTGTTTAGTTCATGTCACAATGAAATCAATATTCAAATCCATATTAGTAAATATGTTCATATTTAGTATCCAATAAGATCTTATATATGATTGCATTTAGTTTGAGAATACATATATTTAGAGAAATGACTCCTTTTAAAATGTATTTGCGTTACAAACGGGACTTATAATTACGATAGAAAAGAGTATTCAATAAGCATTCAAAATTGAAATGATTTAAACCAATAGAAATAAGGGTTAACATCACACAATGTGGTGAACACATGTTTAAATTATTGCTCAAAAAGATTATGTCTTTAGAATATATTTGCATATCAAAAAATATGAAAAGATTTAGAAGAAGAATCAGATAATAATAAATTACTTCAAAATAAATTTCTGAATAATAAAATGATATGATATGTATGGTATAACTACTTAGTTTAAGATAAAAAAATCCAATTATTGTTTAATCCATTGGCAGTGCCTGCTGTATTGATCAGGAAATAAGCAAAGTCTCGTTCAAGTTTGCACACTATGAACTGGACATTTAAAAATATTAATTTGGCAAAAAAAAAAGACATTTCAAAATATTAATACTTATAAATACACACACATACATTAGGTACCATGTGCAATATAATTCTTTAAAATTAAACATGAATATTTATGCATCTTGTATTTTAGTATCACAATGTCTACCGTGAATATTACGTTGATTTCTTTTTCTTTGAATATTAATTATGAGGTGACTTGTTAATAAATACCACGACGCAATTTAATTTAGCTTCAAAGCTAAGGGATCAATTAACTTTGTGTAACAAATAACCAAAATAAAAATTAATTTTGCGTAATGTAACAAGTATTAGATTCATGGTACATAAATCTGGACTGAACCAAACGGGTCAACCAAGAAACCGATAACCTGGCCAAAAAATCACATTCGAGCTGCAGTCTGACTCTGGGTTGGCCCAATCTGAATGAACCGGTCTTGACTCGGTCAATTCAGTCGAACCCGGGTCAACGAATATCCTCCCCACATGAATCTTCTTCTCCTCTACCTTCTCCTGACGCCACACCCTTTGATTTTTGCCCTAAAAGTTTCATTGCCGAGACACTGCTCCACTGAGCTTCATCTGTCGCCTTCTTGGGTCTCCATTTTCATTGTCACCGACCTTCGTTTTCTTCCTCTGAGCTTTGCCATCTTTCCGTTGCTTTCCTCTGAACTTCACCATATCCGCTCTCAGTCACTCAACGGTTTTAACCTCCTCCGTTCTTACCCGTACGATGTGGTTTGATTTTTGTTGTTGATTGAAAAGGGTATTTGTTACTGAAGACAAGATGCTTGACTAGAAGGATTAGCAATTTGTGTAACACCATATAAGGCTGCTGGGATTGCAAATTTGCAGTTTTCGTGTCTGGTTATTCTACTGAGGACAAGATATTGGTCTCTTCAACTTCATGTCAGGTTAATCTTCTGTAGTTTTCGTTATTCTAAATCTGGTTAATCTTCAAACGATTAGTATAAATGTACAACCGATCTTGATGGTATACAATGACTTCAATGTATTATGGTTGATAGACCTTTATTTTTTCTAAAAACTTCTAGGGAGCTGTTTTAAAGTCAGATGCATCAACAAATTTAAGGGCTTGTTGGAAAGCTATTTTGAAAATAGCTTTTACAGATTTTGAGGTAAAATTTAGGTTTTGGAAAATAGATTTTACAATTTTCGAGGTAAAACCTAAGTTTTGAAAAGTGATTTATGTTTGAAAAGTTATTAGCTTTTACGGATTCCAAGACAAAAAGTAGGTAGGAAAGAGGAAAAATAAAGAAAAAGTAGAAAAAAAAAGAGAAAGAAGAAGAAGATAGAAAAGAGAAAATCTAGGTTTCAAAACATATGTTTGAAACTGATATTTTGTAATCAAAATAATTTTTCAGAAAATTTTTTATACTTGGATAAAATCTATATTTCAGGTCAAAACCTAGATTTTGAAACCAAACCTAAGTTTCATGAAGTGATGGCAAGCAAGCCCTAAATGATGTTGATGCTAATCTTGGTGTTAATAATTATTAGTTTAGAGATTAAATTGTTGTAGAAGAAATATTTTGTTATCATGTATATATTGATATTTTATTAGAATGAATATTTAGTTTTTAGAATTTTCAATTTGGATGGTATGATTGTATACATGTGTAATGAGACCTATTTTTTAATTATAGGTATAATCCTGATTTGATTCCGGTTTGACCCACTGATTCTTTACTCACCGGTTTATCCAATTCAGTGATTCGTCAGAGCAGATATTTCATTTGCTGTGTGATCAATATTTAATCAAAGCAACGCTTTGAAAAGGATTCAAATTCAATTAGTAGTGCCCAAGTCTTAATCAGAAGATGATTATTACCATTCCTACTACAATTATTTCTAACACTACACCTACCACCAATTTTTTTGGTCATTCCATGGACCATCTTTTTCGTTCAGCCTTACTTGTCAGTAAGCTAGTGGATTATTGTTGTTGTTTATTATATCTTTATCAACCCTATTATACTTATTTTTTTTAAAAAAAATACTCTAAGCGGTAAAAGACCAAAATTAAGAAAATAAATGCCTTGTGATTTGTGAATCATCAAAACTCAATTTGAAGCTTAATGGCCAATTTAGATTCACAGTAGAAGCTACTTTTTTTAGTTTGATTTATGATTTACAAAATAAGTACGTGAAATGAATTTTATATTGACGTGTTTGAACATAATTTTGTAATGATATAACAAACCGAGCCTAAATAACACATTATAGACTACTATACCATATTAATGGAAACCATTTACTTTCAAGAAAAGCAAATTTTATCTTTAAAATGATTAATCACTTGTACTCAACCAATAAAATATTGGTTGAAGTGGTAAGAAGTTTCACCTTGACAGAGGATAAAAAGAGCGTAAGTTTAAATTTTAATAAGTACACTGGTACATTTACTAAAAAAGCTAATTAAAAGTGTCACAAAAAAAAAAAAGCTAATTAAAATATTGTAAACTCTACGTCTAAAAAAGAATTGATCAGACTCTCTTAATTGGTTTCTTACCTACTACACTAACATCATTAACTACCAAAACATGGCCATAAAATGACAAAAACAAAAGAAAACAATGTGATTATATAATAGGCTAAAATATACAATTTATCTTTTAAATTTAAATCAAGTAACAGTTTGATCTTTTAAGTTTGAAAAATGTACTTTTAATCATTTATTCTTAAGACGTTAGTTTTACTTAATGAAAAATGATGATTTCATAAATTTAAATGGTGATTGTACTATTGAATGATAATAAAATATAGTTAAATTTTAAAATATAAAATATATATTAAATAATATATATTTTAATATAATTTAATCGCAGACTATTATGATGTTAATTTTAAAGGATTAAAAGTACACTTTTTAAATTTAAAGGATCACATTAAAATTTGATGTAAATTTAAAATGTTAAATGTATACTTTAACAAATTATATTATGTTATAGGAGTTTTATCAATGAAAATATTGCTTTCAAGAAAGAGAGGTGCATCCAATCATTTCTTATTGATATAGTGAGTGAATTGCTGGATTAATGAAAATATTCACCTCGTATTCCAACGAATATTCATTTATTATTGCTGGATTAATGAGATCATTATTCTTTTTCTTGCTGTGAAGTGAATGAATTGATGGGATTATTATTATTAAGGAAAATGCATTTAAATTGGATTAATAAATGCACTTGTATAAATTTTGGAGGAACGAAACTCACCCACCACACTGAAATTGAGGGAACAATTGTACAATAAAGCTGCCGATGAACCATTAATTCGATAACTATAGCAATTGATTGACTTTTTATAAAAAAATTAAAAAAAGTTAAATACATGATTTAAAATTATTCTTATTTATCATTTTATTGAAATTAATTTATTCAACTTACAAATTTTATAAAATAAATAAATATTTTTAAATTACTATCAGAAAAATCATATTTAACGATGAAAAAATTTACCGCTAAATGACTATTTTCTATCAGAAAATTTTAATTTAGCGACGGAAAATATTAATTACCCTCATTTTAATGATGAAAAATGATCATTTAACGACGGATTTTTTTGTCACTAAATAGTATTTTTCTGACAGTGAATAGTGTATTTTAACTTCTTTAACTTTATAAAAAAGATAATTAACTTTTATAGGTAAGAATCAATCAAATCAAAGAGTTGAAGTAGATTGATTGTTTGGTGACATCCCACCAAATTAATTAAAACAGCTGTCCTATAGATTCTTAATGTGTGATATTAGCATTACCACTAGTGATTTTCATGAACCCCACACTGTTTCATCTGCTGCGTTTGGTGAACCATGAAAACAACACACACTCAAGTTCAACTGCCCAAATTAAATTAACTTAAAAATATAAAATATTATATAACTAATTTTCTTTTTCAAAAAAATCATTGCTGTCATTTTCTAGTTATGTTCTTCATTTTTTTTATTTTTTCTTTTGCATGTTAGTTCTGAGGGTATGATCGGTTCAGGAAATTGGGAGAAATTTGGAATGTCAGATTTTTGTTGGCGTGATGGAAGCTCACTCCAATCTTCATTGTCTAGGAAATAATAAAACATTATTTTGGTCATTTTGGTTTGATTAATCCATTTCGGCCATTTTTTATCTCATTTATTTTCATCATTTTTTATTTATTTCTCACCAAACATAACTTAAAAATATATTTCTTTTCTTTCCCTTTTCAAGAGTAAGGCAAAAACGTACATTTAATCATGTAGCTTCATGCAAAATTTTAATTTAGCTCCTTAATTTTATAAAGTATTTTTCAATAATCATACAACTTAATGATGATCTTTTATTTCAATCACCATTACCTAAGAAAATTTTGTCAATACTTTAAATTTCAATGTTGATATTCTCTGTTAAAGCTTTATTCAAAATTTCAATGTTGACATATTGTCTAATCAGAAAAAAAAACCTTCATAAAATTAAGAGATGGACATAAAATTTGAGTTAAATTAAAAGATTAAATGCATACTTTTGCCTAGCTATTATTTTTTCTCTCCATATATGCTCATTTTCATTTCATTAAAAATCTTAATTACCAATACATCAATATCTCAAAGCAAAACGTGAAGGCCAAGCAAGTTTCTAACACCTCAACTCGAATAGTCCACATTGTGATGTGAATGACAAAATTAAAATCAAACAATGGGAACCTGGATAAAAGAAATTAACACATTGATGAATTTTTCCTTACTTTAATCCACACACGAAAAAGGAGGGTAACTAATATATTATTTTAAGAAATATGATCCAAAGTCATGTGACATTCGATCCGTTTGAGAACGTGATGGAGACGATATGTAAAGTAGATTATCTCATTTTATAGAAAATCAATACTAGAAAAATATCATTTAGCGACGAAAAAATCTATCGCTAAATGACTATTTTCCATCAGAAAATTTCCCTTTACCAACGGAAAATATTAACGACCCTCATTTTAACGATGAAAATAGCAACTTAACGACGGATTTTCCGTCGCTAAATGATATTTTTCTGGTAGTGCTGTTGAACGGACTTTTGGAACTCCCATTAGGTATTGCCAAATAGGGCTACAAACCTACAATTTTGTTCATACACGGCACAAGTCAAAGGTATAGGTCAATGGTTGATTTAGCCATTGTTTCTGTCTTTTACACTTAACTCATTATAGCCATTTGTTTTCAACCCAACTTTTTGTGACTTTCTAACTAAATGCTTTTTTTAATTTCTGACCATTGATTTCTTCATCCTTAAGCCACAGTGGGAATGGTCATTAGTGTCTCTGAAATATGCCCACATCACACCCACTCTGGAAAAAAAAAAGCTCCACCATAATTTATGAAGACCAACAAAAGAAAAAAAATAGTGGAAGTTCCAAAACACCTAAAAATTTTAATTCTTAGGAAAGAAAGATATAGAAGGGCAATGTTCTCTTCAATGTAAGGAATTAATTCTTAACTAATTCATACGCATAGTTATTATATCCTTAAGACATACTAATCCTTTTAAATATAAATTTCATTTAATACAAGCGATTATCTTTTATAAGAAATTAACCAAATTATGTAATGGGGTCAAACAATTTTGTAATTGTTAAAATTATAGTTTTAACATAAACACATTAACTATTTCTAATGGTTTGTAAAATTCCTCATAATAATTTACAGAGTGAGTAGCTTTTTATCAATTCTTTTGGTAAAACGAAAGCTGAGGGTTGTGTTGCATATAATAAGCAATTAAACTAGTGGAAGCAATTTCAGACCACCAATGTCGAAACATGCATGAGACGGACGACCATCCAATAATGTTAATAATGTTCAACGACCAAAAAAATGTCATTTAGAAAATTCGTCGTTAAATAAAAATTTTCTGATAGAAAATAGTCATATAACAATGAATCTTTCCGTCGTTAAATGACATTTTTCTGGTAGTTAGTGATTAAAATCCATTTTTGTAAGTGCATAGACAACCTTATGCCACGTGTGAATGGAAATCATGAGTTCAATCAACTATCGATTATTATTATTATTATTTAATATGGAAATCAACAATGAATATTTAACATAAATGGGTTTTAATCACTCACTACCAAAATGAGTTCAATCATTTAATATCCTTTGAATTTAAAATAAAAAAATGAAAATCTATAGAAGTTAAAAAAAAGTTTACCCTCGAATTATAAGTTGGTAACGATGATTAAAAAAACATAGCATGTCTATGATAACCATTTTTACATTGATTACTATCGATTTATATAAAACAAACAATCATTTACTGTACACTATTATCGCCTTTTTATTTTCTATAGCTTCTTACTCCATGATATATATATATATATATCCCTATGACCTATCTATTGCTTATACAACAAAAACAAAAGAAGACTGAACATCAATGTATTACCCTAATTTGATTGTACAAACTAGTGCCGAGAGATTTGTACAATGTTGTATCAGTGTAAACAGCACGATCCCCGAGTGGTTTGATCTGTCGTTTACGTCTTCGGGTTCTCCGATTCCTCGGTCGGCCCTTCTCCTTCGTCTCGACCTTCTCCTCTTTGTCCTCTTTCTTTTCTCTTTTTTCAATCTTACGTTGTACCCAACCGTCCACTTCACCCTCAACACGGACGACATAGATAAAGTGGCCTATTGGAATGTCGTTTAGGTTCATGATAGACTCTAATGACTTGACCACGGTGCGCATCGATGGCCGAGTCTTGGCCTGATGACTCAGACATTGGCGAACTAAAGCAGCCACCTCTCTGGCTCCTTCAATGGAGTATTGACCCTCAAGCCTTGGATCCATTATTCTTTCGAGTTTCTGGGTATCTTTCAGAAGAGGTCTAGCCCATTCTACCAAATCCTGCTCTCTCGAAGGTCGATTCGTGTCAACAGATCTCTTTCCTGTAAGAAGCTCTAAGAGAACCACCCCATAGCTGTACACATCGCTCACTGTTGTTAAATTCCCTGAATGAGATAAAAAGTTTGAATATTTAAGATGATGTATCTTTAGTTTTCAGCAAATGAGTAAAGGGGTTTTGTTTAAAGAGGAACAAATAAAAACCTGTCATAATATACTCAGGAGCAGCATAGCCATGGGTACCCATAACTCGAGTTGTGATGTGGCTTTGATCTTCGTCTGGACCGTCTATTGCTAGCCCAAAATCAGAGAGTTTAGCATTGTAATCCTGATTATCATGAATACATTTATGTATCTCAGTTTGAGTTATGATTGTCGGTAGAATGAATTATGGGATTCATATTGAGTGGGACTCTGAAAGAACTTACGGCATCTAATAGTATGTTTGAGGCTTTAACATCTCTGTATATGACTGGTTTCTCTTCTTC
>JANTPZ010084328.1:0-12833 GCA_025593235.1 Vachellia pachyceras
AAGAAATTAAGAAGAAGATGTTGCTGAACAGAGAAGCTATTTTAATGCTACAAGCAGCTTTAAATGAAGATGACTTCTTCAAAATTTGCACTCTGCCTTTAGCAAAACACATGTGGGAAGCATTGGAGATAGCTTACAAAGGCACAGAGGCTGTAAAAGAGAGTAGAGTAAACATGCTAACCACTGAGTATGATTTACTAAGAATGAAAGACGAAGAGACGATTGCAGAATTTCAAATGCGTCACACAAATTCTCAATGTACTGTCAAACAAATGGGAGGCTAAAGTGATGGCCATTGAGGAGTCCCGAGGAGAATTGATGACATCAGTGGCAGCCCTATTTGGTAGTCTGGCTGAATACGAGAGTAAACAAAAGTTTAAGAAAGAGCTGTATAACAGTGAAAGAAAAGGAAAGAGAATCTGAAACAGATGAAGATGAGGAAGAAGATGTAGAAAATGAAGAGTTGGAAATGGTTGTCCGTAAATTTAGACGAATGTACAAAAGAGACCAAAACCTTCGAAATCATAGAAAGGAGGTTCTAGCAAGGTCATTTGCTATGAGTGCTATAAACTAGGACATGTTCGTGCTGATTACCCATAACTTGCCAATCACAACAAAGAACGGGAAAAGGAAAAGAAGAAGTTCAAAGCTTCAAGAAGAAGAAGGCATACGTCTCTGGCATATGGGGTGATAGCTCCTCTGATGAAGAAAGTAAAACTAAGGAGGAAGCTAACATTTGTCTCGTGGCTCAAGAGGAAGATTCAGAGGAGGTAATACTCGATAACTGTGATATTTTGAAAAGTAAAAATGAGAAATTAACAAAAACTCTTGAAAAGTTTATAAAGGGCAGTGAAATGTTACAAGTGATTTTGAAAAACCAAAGAGTTACAAATGATAGAAGCGGCATAGGATATGATCCTTCGGAAGATTTTCAAAAAGGAAAGAAGAAAAATGGCAACAAGAGTTACTTAAAGTTTCTCCAAAAATCCATGCATGCATCTGAGCCATTTGCATTCTATAGTCATTGCAACAAAAAAAGGCATAGGACTACTTCATGTTACTTTAGGAAGAAGAAAGCTCTAGGAACTTATAGGTGGGTACCAAAGGGAACTTATGTTCCAAAGGTACCAAGTGCTAACCCAAAAGGACCCAATAAGACTTGGGTACCTAAGTCAATTAAATGATTTCTCTGCAGGTTTGTCTCAGAGCATCTAAGTCAAGCAAATGTTATATCAATAGTGGATTCTCTAGACACATGACAGGTGACAAGAATAAGTTTGTCAGCCTTAAAGCAAAAGAAGGAGGAAAAGTGAGCTTTGGAGGAAACCAAACCAGCAGAATTGTTGGAGTTGGAGAAGTTAATAATGCAAATGGAGCACCAGTAAAGGATGTCTATCATGTGGAAGGACTGTGTCACAATCTACTAAGCGTAAGTCAAAGTGCTGATAAGGACAATTGGGTGATCTTTGATTCTCAGGAATGCTTCATCATCAACAAGAAGGATCTACCCATCAACAAGGAGAAGTTGAACATCTAACTTCGAGCTCCCAGGGATGGTAACTGCTATACTATTGATTTAGAAAATGCTCTTACAAATTCTTGTTTGATTAGTCAAGTTGATGAGAGTCGATTATGGTATAAACGTTTAGCACATGTTAACATGAGTTAGCTCGACCGGTTAATCAAGAATGAATTAGTTCAAGGGCTTCCTAAATTAAGTTTTAAAAATGATTTAGTGTGTGATGCTTGTCAATTGGGAAAACAAACAAAAACCTCTTTTAAATCAAAGAAAGAAATTTCAACAAAGAGGCCACTTGAACTACTTCATATGGATTTGATGGGTCCAGCCAGAGTTAAAAGCCTAAGAGGAAACCTTTACACTCTAGTCATTGTTGATGATTTCTCAAGATTTACCTGGACTATATTTCTTGCTTCAAAGAATGAGACATTTGAATTATTCACTATATTTGCCAAAAAGGTCCAAAATGAGAAAGGTATGTCTATTGTCTCTATTAGAACAGATCATGGAGGAGAATTAGAGAATGGAGACTTTGCAGCATATTGTGAGAATGAAGGGATCAACCATAACTTCTCAGCACCAAGGACTCCATAATAGAATGGAGTAGTGGAAAGAAAAAACAGAGTGCTTGCAGATATGGCAAGGGTAATGATGACGAAAAGAAAGTGTCTCAAGTATTCTAGGCAGATGCTCTAAGCACAGCATGCTACATATCCAACAGAGCATACATTCAGACGTCACTTGGAAAGACTCCTTATGAGCTATTTAAAGGAAGGAAGCCTAACCTGTCACATCTACACGTATTTAGGAGCAAGTGCTTCATCCACAACAATGGCAATGATAACCTCGGTAAATTCGATCCTAAATCTAATGAAGGTTTATTTCTAGGTTATTCTAACAGAAGTAAAGATTTAGATTCTTCAACAAACGCACTTGTGTAGTTGAAGAGTCTGTGCATGTAGTGTTTGTCGAAAATGAATCTCCAACAAAACCTGATTTTGATGAAGAAATTATTGTTTCAAAAGGTTTTGAAAATGAGAAGAAGGATAGTTCAACTGGTGATCAACACATACATGATTTAGAAAAGGATCAATCGGATGAACATCCTCAATCTCCTCAACCAAAAGCTTGGAAGTACATCCGCAGTCACCCTATCAATCAAGTTATTGGTGAAGTGAATGAGGGTGTACAAACAAGAAAAAGATTTTTAAATGAGGCTCAATTTTCAGCTTTTATTTAAAAAATAGAGCCTAAAAATGTTGAGGAAGCTTTGTCTGACAATGATTGGATTATAGCTATGCAAGAAGAATTAAATCAGTTTGAAAGAAACCAAGTTTGGGACTTGGTACCCCGACCAAATGATCATCCACTCATTGGTTCAAAATGGGTATTTAGAAACAAACTTGATGAATCAGGAATCATTGTCAGAAACAAATCAAGATTGGTAGCTAAGGGCTACAACCAGGAGGAAGGGATTATGAGGAAACATATGCTCATGTAGCTAGATTAGAAGTAATACGTATTTTACTTGCCTTTACTTGCTTAATGGATTTTAAACTCTTTCAAATGGATGTCAATAGTGCTTTCCTACATGGTTTTATTATGGAGGAAGTTTATGTTGAATAACCTCCTGGTTTTTGAAGATGCTTCTAAACCAGATCATGTTTTTAAACTTAAGAAAGCACTTTATGGCCTTAAGCAAGCACATAGAGCATGGTATGAAAGATTAAGTAATTTCTTAATCAAAAAGGATTTTGTTAGAGGCAAAGTGGATACCACGTTGTTTATTAAACATTCTAAATCTGATATGTTGGTAGTACAGATTTATGTTAATGATATCATTTTTGGTGCCACTAATAATGATGTTTGCCAAGATTTTGACAAGACTATGCAGGCGAAATTCGAGATGTCTATGATGGGTGAGCTCAACTTCTTTCTAGGACTTCAAATCAAGCAAAGAAAGAATGACATCTTCATTAGCCAAATGAAGTATATAAAGGAGCTATTGAAGAAGTTTGGAATGGACCAGTGCAATAGTGCTGACACTCTTATGAGCTCAACTGCACTGCTTGATGTTGATATAAATGGCAAGGATTATGATATCAAGAGATACAGAAGGATGATTAGTTCATTACTCTATCTCACAGCAAGTAGGCCAGATATTCAATTTAGCTTTAGGATGTGTGCATGTTATCAAGCAGCACCTAAGGAGTCACATGCTGAGAACGTGAAGAGAATTTTCAGATATCTTGTTGGCACCAATGATCTTGGAATATGGTATCCCAAGGTAACCAATGTGGAGCTGATAGCATACTCAGATTCAAACCATACGGGTTATAAAACTGACAAAAAATGCACAAGTGCTCAATGCCAATTCCTTAGAGGTTTATTGGTATCGTGGTTCAGCAAGAAGCAATCAACAGTATCACTATCTTCAACAGAGGCTGAATACATTGCTGCTGCAAACTGTTGTGCTCAAGTACTATGGATGAAACAACAATTGTAGGATCTGGGAATGAATTTCACAGAAATTCCCATCCTTTGTGACAATACAAGTACCATTAATCTTGCCAAGAATCCAGTGCATCATTCTCGGACCAAACACATCGATATTCATCACTTCATCCGGGATCATGTGCAAAGAAAAGATGTCAAGGTCATGTTCATACCCACTCATATTCAAATAGCTGACATCTTCACAAAACCATTAGCTAGAGAGCAGTTCATGAATATCAGAAGAGAATTGGGAATGGTGAACCCCAATGAACTATCACAGGCTCATTCATGATCAAAAATTGAAAAGGACCTGATTTAATGAGAGAAGTGGGAATCGTGTGACAAAACTCGAGTCCAAGAAAGAAAGAAAACTCAAGTTTGTTGCTTAAGGATCAAAAGCTTAGCAAAGAGTCAAAACTTGAGTTCTGATAATAATCAAACTCGAGTTCCATCACGAAGAAAGAAAACTGGAAATCAGAACTGCAAGTTTTGACTGCGAGTTTAGGTAAACCTCGAGTTCCACACTCACAAATCTTGAGTTATGGTAAGTACTTTAATGACTGTTCATCTTCTGCTCATAAAACTCGAGTTCTGAGAAGCTCAAAACTCGAGTTCTTGAATTGAAGAATTATATGTTTATTAAAACTCGAGTTCTGACAAATTCAAAACATGAGTTTTAGTACTGTGAATTTTTTTTTTTTGCTTTTGAAACTCGAGTTCTGGAATGACCAAAACTCGAGTTCTGCTGAACTCAAATGATTTAACCCCTTTTCAGTCAAAACTCGAATCCTGACCCCTGTCTTCGAATTTCAAGTTCTTTCAACCAAATTTCAAGGTAGGCAATAACCAACAGCTAGAAATGTGAAAGAGGACGAAACGGCGACGTTTAAGGAAAAGGATGGGCATTGGATGGGAAGCCAGGTCCCTCGTAGTCTCGCCATTTCGGCCCTTCCTGAATCTCAGAAGTCTGATTTGAACGTTGAACTTCTCGCCCCCTCCTTTCACTGTTGCGACTCGCAAGACGCCGTATCTCGCCTGTTGGCCTCGTTTCAAGCCGACTCCTTGAAGTCGCGTGTTGCATCGCCTCTCCTTCATTTGAATCTCATAAAGGTATGGCAATCTTCTTTCTTCTGATAGATTAATCTAAAATTGAGTGAAGGTGTTGATTTTGAATTTTTTTTTAATATGCATCTGAGTCGCAAAGACGGCAACTTGTTACACTTTGGTTATTACCTGCCATTTCGGTTCTACAACCTCATAAAATCGATCTAACTAGTCTCTTGTGTCTTTCGATGAATGTGGGTTTGATATATCATGATCTTTTGTCTATGTGGGTTTCTTGGATCACGCTCCTTCCATTCTTCATCACAAAATGGAAATACAAGGAAATCTTCGTGCACTGCTCTAGTTTTCATCTTATGCTTGTTTGGAGTCTTCAATCTATATGAACCAACTTAAGTTTCAGAAATTTAAGCTGTTTGATGATACAAATTGCCACCACTGAATTTGAGAATAATTAAGAACAAGGGATTTGTGGAAATGGATTGGAACCAGGACTCAGAAGTAGCTGGTCAGAACAGACCATGGAAATAGATAAGCTATAGAGTCATTCTTGTATACTGCCTCTGATCAGAGTTTTGCTCTCTGCTTTTTCCTTTTCTGGTTTATGCTGATTAATAACTTGTACTGATAGGGTTTAGAGCTTTGTAATTGTATTAGGTAAACGGTCTTAGTGCTTGGGCTGTTTAGGCTTGAGCCTGTCTAGGGCCGGCATGGCCGAGCCTGCCCATTTTCCCAGCTCTTAGACTTTTGTTGGGAACAGAAATAAAGACTTGAGGGGTATGATTTTTCATGCTTCCATATGCTTCTGTACACCTTGCTGACATGAGTGTGATGTTGATTTCCTCCCCAGACACTGAACAGATTGCATTTATGCATTGTCCATAGTTAGCTTCAACAACAATAACAAAGCCTTATATCATTAGGTGGGGTCGGCATATGAATAATATTCATTTTGATCTTGAATATAATATCTCAAATCGTATATTATATTTAGGATTGGAGAGAGTATTATCCATAGTTAGCTTCACTTATTAATATTATAATTTAATTTCATAATATGGTAACAATTAATGGCTCCATACACATAATTGGAGAAGTTCGATGTCACAAAACTGAGCTCGCTAAATTTAATTTAATTTAATTTTTTGGCCTATATATAGCAGTACAACGTATTGGCACATTGCGTACTGGTAAGTTGAATTATTTTTTAATAAAAATAACCATATGTCACTTTCTCCTTTCTCTTGAAAATAAAAATTCTGAAAAGTAAAATTGATTTTGTTAGGAATTATATATAAAATTGAAAATTAGAAATAACATAGATTTATAGGAATTATTTTCTTTCTCTTTCTTGTAGGAGTTTTCAAAATTCAAATCTTTTTTCAAAAGTATGGATCATGAAAATAAATAAATTAAAAAGGGAAAGAAAGAGGGTCAAGATGCTGGAAGGAATGGGTAAAAGAGTGAGTGAGAGGGGACAAGATGGAGAGTGAGGGACTTATTGTTGCATCATCAAAATTGGAGCTCTAAAACAATTGCTCTTGGCAAAGGTATTATTTGTGACCTATCATCTTGATTGCATTGGTTGATTTGTGTTTTATGGTTATTTATCCATAGGATTGAAAGCGTGGGTATTTGTGCTCATAGTCTATTTTGGGCCAAGGATCTTGGATTTGGATGTGTTGGATGGAACTGACTGAGTTTATTATATTATGTGGCTGTCATGATAATTTTCACATTTTAATTTCTTTATCATGGGGCTTGGTTATTGTTGATGTTTGGTGATGATTTGTTGTTTAATTTTACCACGGCCTTTATATGATTTCTTTGCAGATCGGTATAAATGGATATTCAATGGAAAAAAAAAACTCATGCTGTCAGTATCCTTACTGATATATTACTATGGCTCACTCTGCCTCTCCCCCTCTCTTTTGTTAAAAGGTTCAGCTTACTTTGAATTAGGGAGCCACAAGTTATCCGGTTCATATTGTTTTATCCAAGCTAATCCGGCAAGACTCTTTCACTTGATGTTCCTTGATTTTTTTTTTTAAATATTGAAGGCATTGAAGTTTTGGTTGGCCGTAAAATTTGAGATTCTTGATGTTAGACTTCCAGTAAATTCACCAGCTTGTGAGCCATGTTCTTTTTTAAAAGAACATAATTACCAATGCTGGTCTTGCTTGTGGTAGATGCTACCAAACTGGTTTTATTTTTGATAGTGTTACAGCTTGTTCTCTCTTACTGAAGTCTACATATATAGTAAATGGTTCATGAGTATTGTATTTTCATTTGTAGCTACCAAACTCGCTCATGCTAGAAAAGGAAAAGTATGCTGCATTTTTCTGAAGCAAGAGTGAGACTTTAATTTTTGCCTTTTCTCTTGCAGGTTGAGATTCACTCGATAGATCTCAGGGTGTTGAGGGGAGGCTAAAAGGGGGCATTTTTGTTGGAGATGGCAAATGTGAAGGAGTTCAAGGTTTATAATTCAATGACTCAGCAGAAGGAGATATTCAAGCCTCATATTCCTGGTAAGGCTTCAATGTACGTTTGTGGAGTCACCTCCTACGACTACAGCCATCTGGGTCATGCTCGTGCTGCTGTCAATTTTGATATCCTCTATAGGTATGCAGTAATTGGGTCTGAGTGTTTGTATTTGTGTAATTCAGTAAAGTGATGTTCCATGCTTGTTTGATATGTTTTTCAATAACCCCCCCCCCAAAAAACAAAAAAAGAAAAAACAGAGGGAAAGAGATCTTTGCTCCTTGTTGGATTAGTTATTCATGAACACTTAAATTGATGAAGCATAACCCTGTTGGGATGTTGACAGAACTAGAATCCACTTATTCCCATCAATCCGTTGTATTTTTCCTATGCTATTCGAATCAATTGATTAATAAATTCAATATGCATCTATAATTTTCACTGTTTTCACTTGGGCAAATTTTATTATTGACTTGGCTAGGCATTATATGCATTCACTTAGCACATAAGTTCATTGGTAGTGGAATTTGTGATGACTTAAAGATGGAGCATAATAATGATCAATCATATCAAAAGAAAAGCATGATAATCATCAAGTGTGGAACTAGCTGCTCTCATATTATTTTTGCCGGTCAATAGCAATTGAACATTTGTGAATAGTTTAAGATGGTAATCCTGGCTATCTTGAAATTTTTCCCATATTGATAAACATCATGTGATTCATAATTCTTAATGCATGATAACAATACCAATTGGTAATTGAACTGGAAAAGAGCCAGAATCATATGTCTATAGTACTGAAATTGTTCAAGTTGCACTGGAAACGATCTGGGGCATTCTGGCAATTCAGAATACAACAATTCTGTCATGTTATGAAGTTGGGTCCTCTGTGGCCCAACACAAACTATCTACCTTACTTTCTAGTTTTGGATTGATCTACTAAGTTTGTGGTTCGTTTAGAAACTAAGCTATCAGGCTGTAAACTGATTTCATTTCAATAGATGATGAGCTATGTTTAGTGATGAGATGTATACCTGAGGCTGAGATCGATACATACATGATAAATATTGGTCTTATTTGTCTTACAAATGATGATAGACTACATCTAAGCGCCATTGGTTAACTCCACAATTCAGACGGAGATGAAGGCTAGGAGAAACTTCTAGGGGAATACTTCATTGATTGCATATCTCATTCTAATTCTTCTCCTCTTATCACTGATTTACGTTACTCATCATTAAATAACAGAACCTCATAAACATTAGAGGCTAGCATAGCGAAGCATTAGTGGTAGAAAGTTTCATTACAGATTCAGCAATTAATTTGTCACTATACTTCATTAATAGGAAATCCTAAGAACAAGAGACCAAGAGAGAGACTACTAGGCTTTATCATTTTACTGCTTATCGAGAACCTTTTTTTGGCCTTTACATCAAATTATGTCATTTTGATCAGCTGCCTCTCCCTTTTATATTTCATACCAAAAAATTGGTTATTGAAAATACATTTAGATGCTTGGATATGGAGAAATGCGAGGTGAGAGAAGTATTCAACTATTTTATTTCTTAATTGAAATGATAGTGCACCTCATTTCAGTCAGGAAATCCCATAATATAAAATATGCCTACTCCAATAAACCTAAACGTTTCATTTTAAAATGATTTACAAACTTATTTTGCAATCAGTAAGCATTCTTCTACTTTGTGGATGATGCTTCCATTAATTTTTCTTAAATTATTGTTGTTTCTTGGTTTAAATTTAATGCTTTGAATGCCTCTAGATACATAATTTATATGATATTTCAAATTATTTTTCAATCTGCTTTGAGTCATTGAGTCATACCATGCAATCCAGTTTAGAATTTATGATTCAAAATATAGCTTTCTGAGTTCTGCCTCACAATTAGAGCTGTGAGCTTGTATACTGGATGCTTAATGCTCGCATTTAATAATATGTATGTTTAGCATTGGTTTCTTGCTTTCATTGCATAACCATAGTCGTTTCTTCCCCAATTGACTGCTATATATATAAATGACTATGTGGATTGGATTTCCAATGCCCATTTAGTTTTACTTCTGTCCATTACAGGAACTTGTCACTTGTTATGACTTCAGATGTTAAGTAAAAGAGTACTGGGAAAATGGAAAATGTTTAGATCTTTGATTTCCCATACTTCTTGTTCTGTATTTATTATTACTTAGGGTGGACGTAAAAATTGAGATTTAATACATGGGATGTGGTTACACACTTACCTAGATGTTTGCAGATACCTTCAACACTTGGGATATGAAGTAACATATGTGCGAAATTTCACTGATGTTGATGACAAGGTGAGAATCCATATGCATAACTTGCTGATGATTTCTTACTGTTGCATATTAAGACTTTTGTTTAAGATTATCTCGCCTTCTGTTTCTTTACCTTTTTAAGTTGATCAATTTCCCTTCTATATTGTTTTAGTTAAATGCCCTGATTAAATTTATGTTCAGTTGGACTTGGACAGGTACTGAGATATGATTATAAAATTAAAGTTTGAGATATAATATTAAAAAATTAGCCAGCATGGGTGCAAATTGCGTATGGTCATATAGAGAATTGCTGCCCCAAAAAAAAAAAAAGAATTACCTGATAACATGGGTGCATTCCCCATATTGTTTTACATTTATGAATTATATTGACAATAAAATATTAAGCTGCAGTATTTGACCACATATATGATTAATGGTTCGATAATTGTCCAAGATGATTAATAATCTATTGGCCATTTTACAGTATGTAACCGACCTGCTTTTGATTCTAAATACGTCAAGTGCATCAAAACTCTTGGTATATTTCAAATGAATTTTTCAAATTGTTTTTGTTCTTCCTCTCGATCATTTTTTGTTACAATGTGAATGCTCCTGTTTAGAAAGTGAGTAACTCTTACTGTCAGAAGTTTCACATACAAGGATTTTCCTGTTGACTGGAGGCCTTGAACCTATAAATTCTAACTTGGGTTTTCTTATCTCATTCCTGATGTAGAACCAAGTCTTTAATGCTCATTTTAGTCCACTAATATTAGAATTGCTGCAGATAATTAAGCGAGCAAATGAAATTGGTGAAGATCCCTTGAAATTAAGCAACCATTTTTGTGAAGAATATATTGTCGACATGAGTGATCTTCAGTGCCTCATTCCAACACATCAACCTCGAGTTTCTGATCATATGGGACAGATAAAGGACATGATAAGTCAGGTTAGATGTTACCACTATTATAATCTTATCCTAGATTGGTTTCTTAAGGCTGAACGACACATTTGACTTTTCTTCTTGTTGCTCATCCTTTTGTGCTGTTAAAACTGTAATGTACTTTGATTTGCTGTTTTAAATTATTTACCAACATCATAGTTTTCTGTGTGCGCCCCACCTAGTGGGATGGTGCCTGATGTTGTTGCAGGTTTGTGTGCCTATAGTTTTGAATCTTTTCTCATTTGGTCCCATATTATGATTTTCCTTCTATAATCCTCATGCAATGAATATTCTGTCTGATAGTTGAATCTTACAATTTGTCTATGAAGAAAACCAAAGTGGAAATGAATTTAAAAGTGAAAAATATAACAAATGGAAAATGACTAGCAGTTATATTGTCACTGAAATATTTGGCTACGGGAGGGGTTGGTGTCTAAATGTCTTTAATTTTAATGAAATTGTATGAACTCTTTTGAGCCCATATTAGAAGGAATCATTGATCCTTGATTATTTTATGAAGGTGGGTACCCAAACATTCAAGCTTCGTCCATACTTGGCATTTATCTGTATACTCCCACCTTGAGGAAACTTCTATGATTTGGGGATGTTGTTTAGGCCAACAAACTCTGATTTGGTGAATTGAAACTCAACGTTTTTATCTCTACTTGGGGGAAAAAGCAAGTATACAGAGATTTGTGTGAACAGCTATAATATCTTGTATTGCTTTTGCTATTGTTTGATTTTAATTAAGTTGATAGTGTACTAAGAATGAAGTCACGTGCAATAAATTTGTGAATTGAATTAATTAATCTGATTATATTTTCTAATATGTTTAGTGGTTAGTTTTATTGCTGCACAGGTTTACGAGCAAATAGAGTGTGTTAGGATTATGTATTCAGTCAAGTATTTTTTTTTAAATATTTAGGTCCTTCTTTGTCCCGAGTGATTAGTTAGAAGGCCTAAATTATAGGGGGTCAGTTTCCATGATGTTAGGGATTATCTAGATTCTATTTGCTTATTTCAAATGTATTCCAGCTCTATAAATAGGGTGGTCATCTGAGAAGCTAAGACATTGAGAAATAAACAGATAATTTGATTGATTCAATTGGAGATTCTCCGCTTTTTAGCTGTTGAGAGCGTGCACAGTGAGATATTTTCCTAACTTATTCTCAATAAATATCTATCTTCGGCTTTTAGAAACTTTGGAGTTACTTACTCCAACTTCCTATAGATTATCCTTTCATTTTTCCAGTACTCGGGTTCTTATCAAAAGTTACATTAACTTTGAGCTTATATTATGTAACTTGTTTTTTTTTCTTTTTTTGGGTCTTGGTTCATGCTATATATATATAATTTTTGTTATATATTCTTATTGTTGTAATAATTGTTATATATTATAGAATATTCAGATTATAAAACAGCATATATTGCAATACCTGTTCTCATTCCCTTAAAATTTTTGTACATCATACTTCTGCTGTGTTTGATCCTCAATCCTGTACTTGTGATACATTTACATTGAGTTTTAGAATGATGTGGAAATAAGCATGACAAAGTGCAATCGCAAATATTAAATTTCTTGTGGTTTGTTGTCTTCTCCTTTCCAGGAATTAATATAACAGGTCATTTTATTGTGCAGCTTATCAAGAATGGCTATGCCTATGAAGTTGATGGGGACGTTTTCTATGCTGTTGACAAGTGTCCAAACTATGGTTGTTTGTCAGGACAAAAACTTGAACATAATAGAGCTGGAGAACGAGTGGCTGTAGACTCAAGGAAGCGTCATCCTGCTGACTTTGCATTGTGGAAGGTGGGAGGGCCTTTATAATTTACCATGTAATAGATTCTGATTACTATCTTATATATATATATATATATATATATTTCCTAATTCGTAATAACTGCAGTCTGCTAAGCCTGGTGAGCCAAGTTGGGACAGCCCATGGGGTCCTGGAAGACCTGGGTGGCATATCGAATGCAGTGCAATGAGTGCTCACTATTTAACTTTCAACTTCGATATTCATGGTGGTGGAATTGATTTAATTTT
>JANTPZ010084332.1:0-20426 GCA_025593235.1 Vachellia pachyceras
GCCCAACTCTCCTTCAAGAATAATGGGCTTATGAGATCTTGAGAATAATATAGTTTTTGGTCCAAAGAAATGCATCTTTGTTGTATCCAAAAGATGTCTAATTCTTTTGCTAGAAAGATTCCAATAAAATTCTTCCAATGGTACCTATAATGACAATTTAAATTAAGAAGCATCAAAAGTCATACAAATTAATCATTTAACAAAGTGATTAAAAATATGACCATTTAACCTTAATTAGATTTAATTTCCCATAATTGTCATTAATCATATTTAATTCATTTGAAACTAATAAAAGCCCAACAATATAACCAAAACTACCCCAAAATGTTACAATTTCACATGCCAAAATATGATTAATTCACCTGCTGTGGTCTCTACTTTAAGATATGTATAGTATTTAAATTTTTAGTGCTAATCACACTTATGATGTGTTGAGAAACTATACTCGTACAATCTCACAAATAGGATTGCAAGAATAACATGATGATCCCATCAATGACACACTTCATGATGCTTTTGGTGTTCATGATGATATAATCCCATATGAAGTGCAAGGTCCGGAACCTCAGTACATGAGGAATGAGGAAGCTCGTAGTTTTTTTTAACATATGGCTAAAGCTGACAAAGTTTTATGTCCTAGGTGTGCAAAGTACTCAAAATTATCTTTTTTTAATTAATTTGTACAATATTAAGTATTTATGTGGTATTTCTGATAAAAGAATGTCGATGATATTAGAATTATAAGTTAGCACGTTCCCTAAGGCAGTGATCCCTACTTCTTTTTATGATACAAAGAAGATCATCAACAAAATGGGTTTGAATTACCAAAAAATCCAAGCATGCCCACATGATTGCATGCTTTATTGGGGAGATGATACGAATAAAGAAATTTGCAAGTCATGTAACATTTCAAGATACAAGTCAGAAGGGAAGGGAAAGAAGAAAAAGAAGAAACCTGTGAAGATTCTAAGATATTTTCCTTTGAAGTAATGACTGCAAATATTGTATTTATCATCTAAAATAGTATAGCACATGAGATGGCATGATGTTGAAATCAATTCTGATGGTAAGTTAAGACATCCGCGGAATTCTGAGGCTTATAAAGGGTTTGACAAAGAATTTTCAGATTTTGAGATGAATACAAGAAACATACATCTTGCTTTGGCGACTAATGGATTCAATCCATTTAGGAACCTTTGCACTAGTTATATTATTTGGCCAGTGGTGTTACTTCCTTATAATCTGCCTCCATGGATGTGTATGAAGTATAACTCAATCATTTTATCTATGATCATACTAGGAAAGAAAACATCAAGCAATGATATTGATGTCTACCTACGACCTTTGACAAATGAGTTGGTCGAATTATGGACTAATGTCATTGAGAAATACGGTGCATATGATAAGATATTGTTCAAATTGTGTGCGGCTTTAATATGGACAATGAGTGACTTCCTGGGCCTTGGAACGTTATCTGGGTGGAATGTGCATACTGAACTGACTTGTCCCATGTGTAAATTCGGCACAAACTCACTATGCCTTCCATGTAGTTGAAAGTGGTGCTTCATGGGTAATAGTCAATTCCTTGATTAGAAGCACAAATTTAGATTGCAGAGGAATCGTTTCTATGGCAAACAAGAAAGAGGACCTCCTATCAATTTAAGTGGTTCCAATATTCTTAATCATCTTGATTATGTTCATATTGAGTTTAGGAAGAAAGATGATGTAAAACAAGCTGGAAGAAGATCTCATAGCACTTCGGATGTTGAGGTAGTTCAATAATGGCACACAAGGAGTATATTTTTCACTCTTCCTTATTAGAAGTCAAATATGTTACATCATAATCTTGATATGATGCGCATTGAAAAGAATGTGTATGATAATGTTCTTTATACTTGCTAAACAAATTGGTAAGTCCAAAGATCATCTTTGAGCTAAGAAGGATTTACGGTCTAAGGAAATTCGTCAAGATACTTGGCCAGAGAACAATGACAAGTTTCAACCAACAAAATTTACATTAACGAAACCAAATAAGGATATATTCCTCTCAACGTTGAAGAAAATTAAGGTTCCTAATGGAAATTCAAGCAACATTTCAAGGTGCATAGATTTGCAATATCGGAAGGTAGCTGGATTAAAGAGCCATGATTCGAATGTCCTTATGCAACAGTTACTACCATTCTTTAGATGTGTCGACGGTGTTGGTAGAGCTCTGTTCATTCTTTAGAAAGCTGTGAGCGAAGGTCCTTGTCACTTACAAGTTAGATTAATTGCAGAAGAAGATCATTCTCAAACTATGCCATTTGGAAATGATCTGCCCTCCTCCATTTTTCACATCATGGTATATTTCACTATCCACCTTGTTCAAGAGACAAAACTTGGTGGCCCAGATCAATATCATTAGGTGTATCCCTTTAAAAGATATTTAGTTAAAAACTATTTACACACATCGGCATGTCACTAATTACTACTTTATCTTCATGTTATTAACTTATTATAAGTTCTTATGGAAGTTGAAGTCATATGTAAGGAATAAGGCATGGCCAGAAAGTTCAATATCAGAATGTTATATAGGGGATGAAGTCCTCAAGTTTGTTCACGGTACTTTGGTGATATCAAGACGTCTTTCAACCATCATCCTCATGTTCGTGATTACCCTGCTGTTGGTCTATTAACATCAACAAGTTTGTTCTCTCCTATTGGGAAACCATTTAGAGGACATCAATACTTCAACCTCATTCTTAATGAGAGGCTACAAGCGCACATATATGTCCTAATCAACTGAAATCAAGTTGATCCTTTAATTCAATGAGTATCAGCAATGACTTATTATTTTATAAATTCAAATTATATTTGTCCACTCATATAATGCTTAATCATTACAGAGTTTTGAATGTATGTCAAGAGTCAAGTACGTATTCGAACACAAACATATGTTGAAGTTGATAGAAAGGTGCATAGAGAATTCCCAAGTTAGTTTGCACGTCGAATATGCAATGACAACAACTCCCACCCAGTCGATTTGACAAGTCTTGCAATTGCCCCGCTTCCGTATCTAAAAAGTTTACCACATATAATGTCAAAGGGTTTAAGTTCTGCATAGTTTCACATGATCAAGGCTCTCACCCAAAATTTCTGGGTTTTTGGGACTCTTGGTACAAGAAGTTATGCGAGTAGCAGTAAAGGTGACATGCATTTCAGAAGTGTCTCATACTATTGAAAGTTGGTTGATATCATCGAACTTAATTATCAAGAGCAATTCATCTTCACAATATCAAGTGTTCTGGGGTAAATATGGCAACTCCTTGTGGAATCACTACTGATAAGTTGGGAATCACATATGTGAATTTCTCAAGGCTCATTCACACAAGTGAATCTCAAGATGATTTGGTAAATCGCCATCTCCTTCGGGGAAGAATTTTCTATTACTCCATGTAATAAACTCGTTGTGTCTCTAATGCTAAAACAACCACTACAAAATACAGTTACATAAAATGATGCTAATTCCTTCCAGGCATCCTGTAAATACCCTTCCACCCCCTTTTGTTTTTTTTGTCTTTCTTTCTTCTTTCTTCTCTCTTCTCTGAATCTTTCTCATCTTCACTTCTCTGATTCTTTCTCATTTTCACATCTCTTCATCTTTTTTCATCTACAAGGTTGACCACATTTCACCTGCAAGATCCAACTCAAAGATTCTATTATTGTGCCTACTCTTCTTGATTTTCATTCTCACAATTTTTATATTTTAATTATATTAATTTATCTTGTTATCATTTATTTGAAAAACTAATTTCTTATTACTTAATTTAATAGAAACATTTTAATATACTAACGCTTTATCTTTTTTTTTCAGTTTATTGATCATTTCATTACATTTGACATATATTCTATAATTAATAATATTTACTTTGAATTAATTATTTATTAATTATAAGTGGCATTTTATAATTAAAATTAATTTCATTATTTAAATAATTAATTCAAATTCAAATATTTAATTTTTTTAATTTAGAAAAATTTTAGTATTGGTTTCTAGAACTGTTACAAATGTTAGTAAAAATAATTTTGTTAGAAACATGGCTGGTAATTTTGAATTTTGAATAAACGGGTAGTGGTTACATAACCGCTGCAAAATTTAATTTTCATTAACAAAAATTAGTTGTGGTTCCATAGCTTGTTAGACATGATTCGTTTTGTTGATGTCAAATATAAAAGAGAAAAAAAATTTTATAATGCATATTGGTACATAACAAAAGTTTTTTCAATGTATATTGATTTACTATTATGTTTGTGCATTCTTTTAATTGGAGGATGATGTGGTTAAATAACTCATTTTGAATGTTAAAATGTTTTAAATAGATGTTATATCATCATTCATTGAGTTAATTAACATTCATCTAAACTTCATTTGGATACTCAAAACTATTTCTTGAAGATGAAAATAGAGTTTAATGAGTTTCTGGAGCTTATTCAAATGAAACTTTATGAACCTTTTGTGGTTGTAGGTTTTTGAAACTCAAAATGATTTTAAATTTGGTGAAAAGTTTCAAAACTCAATTTTGGTAATATCAAAACTTAAGTTTTGTAACTTGTTTTCAAAACTGAAAATTGGAACTGGAAGTTTGAAAAAGAAGTTTTTATATTCAGTTCAAAAACTTGAGTCCAAAATTTTCAAAACTTGAAGTTCCACAAAACTTGCAGTGAAAACCTGAAGTTTTGAATTCAAGTTTTCCAAACATGTTATAGAACTCGAGTTCCAGTTTTCCAGAACTTGAAGTTTCACAAAACATACAGTGAAAACAACAAATTTTGGATTCAAGTTTTCAAACATGTTATAGAACTCGAGTTCCAATTTTCCAGAGCTTGAAGTTTCACAAAACTTGTAGTGAAAACTTGAAGTTTTGGATTCAAGTTTTTAAACATGTTATAGAACTCGAATTCCAGTTTTCCAGAACATGAAGTTTTTCAAAACTGGAAACAAAAATTGGAAGTTTTAGATTCAAGTTTCATAGAACTCGAGTTTCAGGATTTTAGAACTCGAGTTTCACAACTGTTACACAGAACTTGAATTGAAAATTGTAAGTTTTTAGAACTCGAGTCCCTAAGATTTTAAACTTGAGTCTCAAGGACCCTTTCAACTAAACAGTTTTCACACGTTTTAGAACTCGAGTCCTTGTTTCTTCAAACTTGAAGTTTCACAACTGCAACTCAAAACTTGATATTAAAACTTGAAGTTTCAAATAAAAGTTTTTAAACTTTTTTTCAGAACTTTCATTGCAAACTCGAGTCCCAAATGAAAGTTTATCAAAACTCGTGTTTTGTTTATGAAAACTAGAAGTTTCACTACATGACTTTCAAACTCAATGTTATAGAACTCGAGTTATGAGATTTTGAGAACTCGAGTTTCTCATTTTCTGACAGAGCTTCTGTCACAACTAAGCCTACGCTTTACCAAATCTTTCCTTATTTATGCTTAGCCCATTTGAATTTCACCTGCTCTAATAAATGCTTTCTAGTCCTTTCATTAAAAAGCTCAAGTTGTCTGAGGAATGAATTCAAGCTTCTGCCATCGACAGCTGAACAACAAGCTTTAATGACAGACCAACAAACATAGTGGATGTGAGTAATGGTTACAAGCTCTCTAACGGGCATTCAAACTCTGTGTAATGGCTATTAAATATAGTTTCGGCTATAAATGAAGAAACTTTGAAGATAGACAAGAAGACACGACGAAAAAACTTGAACGCACATACTGTCTGTAATTACATCTTCTATCATTTTTGTTCAAAAATTTCTGTGAGCTTTAGTATTTGACTATCCACTCTTTCAAGAGAGTTTATCTTGTTAAACTTTGTTGTATTCTTGTGAGATTTTCAAGGTTGGAACCTTGAATCAGTTGGGTTGAATTTGAGCTGAAAAATAGAGTGCGTGAGACTCTGTTTTAGTGTTTGTTGTAAGGGGGAGTGAGCCTCTTGTTGTAAAGGCTCAGTGTGCCTGGATTGTTGTTGGATAGTGGATTTGAAAATCTCAGAGGTTCTCTGGAGACTGGACATAGGTCAAGTGGACCGAACCATGATAAATCGCTCGTGTTCAATCTTCTCTTTGCTTTCCTCGGTGACATTGTTTAATTTCTGTAATTTCGTTTTAATTTTTAAAAGTGACCAATTGACTCCCCTTGATCAAATCCTACACTAACATAGCCGCTACTACATTTTGTTTTTTTCAATTATTATATTTTAGTAGCGGTTGGAAACCGCTGCAAATTTCATGAAAAAAATATGAAATGCTCTTTATTTTAGTAGTGGTTTCGTACCCGCTACAAATATTTCTTTGTAATTATCACATTCTCTTTAATTTGTTTGTAGTGGTTTATAACAAATACTGCAAATTTAATAGCGGGTTTGACTATATGCATATTAGTTATGTAAAATCATTGCTAAACTATTTGCCATGGTGTTTTTTACAACGGTTTTTGGAACCGCTACTAGTTACACCCGTAGCAGTTAAAACCATTACAAATTTATAAAATAATCGTTACTGATAATGTCTTTTTTGTAGTGTATAAATATTTTTAAATACACTATTTTAATTATTGCCGATCTGGTCTTGAGTTGATCTCAATCTAATAGATAGACCCTCAAATCACCAGCTCCACCAATTTGGTCGAATTTTGTGAACCCTATTGCAACGCCCCTAGCGAATTTCGGTCATTTATTGTCAAAGTGTATTTTCTTTTTTCCCATGAAATTTCATAATTCCTTGGAACCTATTGAAAATTAAGTGGATTTGCGCTTGGTGTATTGTCAAAATGGCAACGAGGTGATTTGCCCAATATTTTCCTTCAAGGGCACGGCACAGGAACGTCAAGGCCAAAACGAAAACAAATCATAAAGAAAACAGATTGAAGTGAAAACCATAAACTAAACAAACAAAAACGTCCAGCAATAGCAAGCAACCAAAAATATACACAAGACATGTAACTTCCAACAATCTTTAGAGCATCAACTAGAATTTTCACCATATTGATTAGATAATGGGTTTCTGAAGGAGGTAAAGTAAAGAGCATGAAAAGACATCACCATATTGATTAGATAATTCATTGCATATCCTGGATCAGTATTACAGCCATGTTTATATACATCAGTGTGAGACCATAGGCAGACACGTAGGCCCCAGATAAGGAATACACTGGAACTATAAGAAGGCTGTGAGTATATTATTTACATTACTTTAGTTGGACATTTTGGTATTGGACTGATTATGTGTTTCAACAGTTTCAACATCCAATCTTTAGAGCACTTCCTGAATAAGACCTGCACAAACACACAAGTCAGCAGCCATTATAGGCAATCTTACCTGAGAATGAGGATTCGAACTTTGGTTTGTCACATTGTAAGGGATGAGTCCCTTTCAAGCAAAAGGATCCTATTACTAAAGGCAATCTTATCCTTAATGTAGAAACTCTTTAAATTAAAGAACATAAATTAGTTAATGCAATGTATTAAAAACCGGATTGGACTGGCAGGGTTAACTTGGAAACCGACAACCTAATCACCTAACTTCTCCAGTCTGGTCTTTAACTCGAGAAATTTTTATTAAATTATATTATTTTGATATAACTAGTTTGGCTCACGGATTGACTCCAATGTGACCACACTACTCCAAGGCCCAAAGGCTGAACCGGTTTTTAAAAGAATACACTTGGGAGGTTCATAAGGTGAAGATGAACGAGGCATTTGGTTGATTGGCATCAAAGTCCTTCAGAGTCGTCGTTTTTTAAGTGGTGAAATATGTCTCCATTAGGGAGTATTTGGATTTATTTGGGTAAAAGAATCATAAATTTGCATCAAATCTAAATACAAATGAATTTGTAATTGTAACTTGTTAAAATTTCAAATACCCACTTTATTCCAAGTTATTTCAGTTACCCATCACACTCGTTCTAAATCATTACTTCTTATCCTTCAAAGAAGAATCAGTTCACTTTTCTGGTGAGATTAAAGAGCCTTATCAACTGATTTACTTAAATTTCTCTCTAAATTAATTTACCCGATTTATAATCTAATGTTACACGTAAGTATTTCAGAATATATGTTGTTATAATTAAGTAATTTTTTAATCTTCTAAAAAGCCAACTAACTCTAAATCAAGGATCGAATGCAATATTTGAAATCCAAGATGAAACAAAATATTATGAAGCATATTTGAAATGTTTATATTGCCCAAACCTATGAATTTTATATGTAAAATATTTAATCTAAACTTCTAATGTAAATTCTCAACCCAAATTCCGAACACATTGTACAGTTTTGGTGGAAGTAGAACTATGAGAATTTGTATGGGGTTTGTATAACTGCCCCTTCCTGTAAAAGACGGGAAAATAATTTTACCATATACTTTCATAAAAAGTTTGGGTTTTTTTTTTTTGGGTAAAACTTACAATGTTAGCATCATTCAATTTAACGTGCATGAATCCTGCCATAAATTTCCTCATTAGATAAAGCTCAAAAAATGCCCCCTTCATCCCTACAAATATCTCGTATTAATTTAATTACTTTATGTGAAATCGCATTAATAATTTGGAAAACACAACTTGTACAGAAAATACGTTCTAATCGAAAAAACAATTTAACACTTAGCTGTACTCAGCTAATAATAATGAAAAAAAAAATTTGAAAGCCAAATAAAAATAATTATAATAATGAACAAAAATTTGAAAGCCAAATAAAATAATTATCATTTGAATTAATGATAAATACTACTTCTTCAACGTGATTTACAAACAAAGAGATAATTATATAAGAGAAATTTTATATCAATTTAAGTGAATATGCTTTTCTAACATCATGACAAACAAGGTTTACAAGTATTATTTTGCACTCAATTCGTATTTCCAATTAACATGAGCAGTAGCTATATCTAAAGATTCGCATCATCTTTGCCTATTGGTATCACAGACAACTATCATCCTGACAAAAAAAAAATCAATTTTTTGAAATTTTATACAAACTCTAGCGACCAAAATCACTTGGATGTAAATGAACCGTAGTAGTCTATATTAATACTAACTGTAGTTTTAAGAGTGAGCACGAGATCACAACCGATCTCAGTTTTCTCACCAACAACCAAGTTGCCAAATTACTGTTGTACTTCCTTCAGTTGCACTGCCAGCGAGATCTTATAATTAGAATTGAAGAGAGAATTGGATAGCATATGAAGACAATGAAAGAACTGCCTTTTGACAGCTATATGTGTTTGGGAAGTGATTCCTAATCACGTTGCATGCAAATCAAGGCAAAGCTCCTCTCACATTCTTACCTCGGAATCCGTAAAATCGTTCTCCCAACAGATTTACAAACATGCACATCGTATACTATTTTGTGGATAACCATACATCAATACCGGGTTGAACCAGTCCTGCAAAAATCAAAGAAAACAAAGTCACTCAATGCAAGATAACGTTCAGCAAATAGCAAAAAAAATGATCAATCGAGGCATATTAGTGTGAAACATCTCTATCTTATCTTTTATAACTGTGTTTCAGTTACTCTTCTATTGAGTTATTTTGCTTTTGCTAAACCATTTTGCACAGGTCATTTAAGAAAGATTAGACTTGTTTGATGGGCTAGGACTTCATATTTTTTAGGCTTTCTAAGCAGATTTTGTGCCGCTAAAAGGATTATTCAGCCAGAGCCAGTGAACAAGTCGCTGGCTGAATTGGATCAGCATCTGTTTGGGTTGTCTTACAGAATATAGATCCCTCAGCCTATTCTATTCCCTCCAAATATATTGAGTGTTAAAGAATGACCCTGGCGGTCGAATGGTGAAAAAACGACTCTAGGGCTGGAATCCTGCATCATTAAATTTTTTCAGGCAAATAACATAAAACATATTACCGAAAGATTTAACACAAACCAAGAAACCTTCACGTGTCACAAGATAACCAGATAAAGCATATTGTTAAATTGAAAAAAAAAAAAAAAAACTCAAGTGTTAGGTCATTGATCATTCTTCAATATTTCCTTTAGTTTTTATATAAATAAAGGATTCAAGAAAACCGATGCAAGCATGCAACCGAATCCTAGTTCCCCCATCCATAAATAAATAAACAGATAAATCTAGTCTATTATAGCTTGTCTGTGATTAATAATAAAAAATGTAAATTATAAGAAATTCACTGTTGACAGTTACATATTTGTATAGATAGATCCTAGATGTGAAAGTATACAGAATCTGCCCAGAAAAGAGCATAGGTAATGTTTGGGGAAAAACGCTAGGTATAAATCATATGCCAAAATAAGGGTTCATGAGATAGGAAAACAAATTCATAAATGAAGTTCATGTTTGAATTCCACAGATAGTATAGGGAGCATCATCTATACTGACAAGGATTTTTTACATCTTGAGAATGAGTTAGTTGAACTTGAAAATTCACTTATTGACATTGAAAAATTGTATAAATACATACTTGAATTGGCTGGATGGTACCAATAAATTCCAGTATTAAATCCCATTTATTGTTGAATGCTTGTTGAATTAACTGATGAACTTGTTTTAGTATCAAACATACAAGACTATATTGGCCAAAAATACATGCTTCAAAGGGGGCAAGGGAGAATCAAATTCATACCTAAATAACGGCTTTCGCCGCTGCTCTGGCCTGTCCATACTATCTTGCCCAATGACATCAGAAACTGACTGGTCTATTCCATCAGACAATGTGTCTACAATATCTATCAAGCCCTGCAGGTCAAAACACAGCGTATTCTAAGAAGTTCTATATTTCAAAAGCACCATGGTACCTAGCAGATTGAAGTAAATAACACAGCACTGAAGGGAAGCAAGTACGGCTGCTCGAGCAACAAAAGAAAACGTGAAGAGGGTCCATTTGTCACATTAGAAATAGCCTAAATTATTTACTTTAAGCTGGCAACTAATCTAAAATGAAGGCAAATATTATTTCCATCATAATATGCACAACCAAATCTAGACCAATAAAAAAAGGGTTTTAGAACACAAATAGAAACGATAGAGAATCACAGTTTCTCTGCAGGGTGGAAAAGTAATAAGAACAAGATAGGGTAAAACCTTGACATTTGGTGCTCCAGAGTATTTGAGCAAACCAGGGGGTTTCCCAGGAAGTTTTGGCTGCCCCTGTATCACATTTACAATAAAGCATTACATGATAATCTAGAAAGGAAAAACCAATTCATAAAATTGACAGTCAAACAAGCATTATAAGCAATTCTCAGTATCACTTACTCATCCACAAGAGGTTAATGATGGCACATTTCTAACAACAGAAAGACAAATTTCAAAATAAAGTTTGCATGTCTAGTAACTGTAGAGGGTAGGGAAGGGGAGACAGAAAACAAAAAATACAATAAAAATTGGAGTAAGAATTGCAACTACCTGCAGAAATTCAGGCTTTCTCCCAGTTTTTCCATTTACGAAGTTAATGAGGTACTCCAAACCATAATTTGCATAATCCTGCAGTTACACTATCGTATCAGTATTTCCTTTAGGTGACACAATGTGAAAGTAATAATCTAAGTATAAAGATAAGTCATATCAGTGGTTGGCCAAAAAAATAACCCTTTTAATATTTTTACTCCTCGTGGCAACATATTAAGCTTAACAAGTATGGTAATATATGTTTTCAACATAGATAATTTTGTAGAATTATGATTAATCTCCAACCATTCTTCAAACAGAACAGGATTCATTAAAAAGAGAATAGGTATTAAAAGAGGATTCTTTACAGATGAAAGAACAATACAAGTACAGGAGAATATTTTACCTGCTTCCAACTCAACGATGCTAATCTTTCATCCTGAAAGAAGCAGCAGCAGCAAGAGTAAGAATAGTCCAGGAAAAGACAGACAGGTAGTGTTTTATTTGTCATTGATGAATTAGGATCTCATGCTTTCGTAGATAGATGCCAGCTAAAGCAGAAAATAATCCAAACTCGAGCAAGCATTCACATAACACTCGTTTCTTAAAGCAGAACAGGAGCCCACAAAATTTAAAAGTAAAAACCTTGATTTTGAAAATAAATGACAAAACCAGAAAAACAAAGAGATTTGAAGTAACGAGATCTTTTTTTGTTTCATAAAATATATAACAAACTCCTCGTATCCATCCACCTTCAATACTATAAACAAACAAGACAACAAAGGCAACCAATAATTAGACAAATAATGATAATAAAGCATACCAATGTTTCCACTGTCTGTTGCAAGACACCCAAGTCGTCATGGAAATTAGTGATAGTGTTTCGAACTCCAGCAACCTGTTTTATAGGTATACCAATATCAATAAGGAGCTTCATATTTTTTCTCATAAGTTTATCCAAGAAGAAAACTAAAACCAAGTTTATGATCATAAATGATATCACTTAAAACTGTCCTACACTGAGAAGTAACTTTTTAGAAGCAAGATATGTATCTGTACAACAAGCCCACTTTTAATATTTTAATATTTAATCCATTCTAAATCGCAAGGAGAAAATATCAGCTAATGATATGGGTACACTCTTTTGACTATATCTACCTAATCATATTCACAATCATGAACATATGTAACGTTGTGTCAAAGGGCATACATCATCCTTAATTGAACGTGCCAACTCATTCTGCTTCAGCATTTTATCATCCAGATTTTGAATCCTTTGTGTCAAATGCTTCTTGGCGTCCTGCACACGAAATAATTTAAAGGAAGTTGAGAGGTAAACCAATCACAATTATAAATGTTAGAAACATGACGTAGTTTCCATTGGAAGATGAAGCTGCTTTGTATCTCCCCAAGTTCACAACAATAGAGGGTAGGATAAACATTTTCGAACCGCCCATGCATAATAATGGTGTCAATATATCATGTGAATTATATAACAGGATACATTGATCAACAACAAATGCTGTATCTAGTACCATATGAATGTTATTCCAATCTGTCTCAAACTCTTGAATCACATATTTCATGAATAGCTAAACAAATATGCATATTCTTGAATAAATTGTCAGCAGCATTTCAGGACAACTGAAACAATGATACAACGTATTCCAATCCCCAGGTCGGTGTAAATTAAATATTATGACAGTAGCATTCATATCATGGCTCTTCATGTGCACAGGCAAGATGTGCAGTCGCATGTCCAAACATACAACTGCATGTCTGAATGTTCCCGTCGAACGGACAATAAAAAATTATCTCCAATGAAATAAATTGAAACTTACAGCTATAACATCTGAGGCATGCTGCAGCTTTTTGGTCAGATCTGAGACAGCCTTTTCCATGTTACGTTTTGTCACATACATAAGATCTGAGAAAGAAATACCCTGATATTGGGCCAAAAAAAAATGCAAAAGATCAATAAACCAAATCACAAACCGCTCAGAGAAAATTCTAAAGACATCACATAACTATTAAACCCTTCAAGAGAAAATTTTTAAACAACAGATACTGCAAAAAGAAAAATCAAACGTCAAAAATAAATGAATGAATGAAGGCCATTAGAGAAACCACAATTGGTCTAGCTATTCCTTACCTTCCACCACATGTAACCATACCCTAGAGCACCCAAGGTAGCCGCTGGAACCACAAGGGATGATAAGTTTCCTAAAAAAAAAGGATTAACACGGTGAAAGAAGTCAAAACTCAATTGACCAGAAAAGATCTCTATAGACAAAAATAAAATAACTGGAATTAGCTCCATGTCAAATAGTCGCATGCCAAACTTTGAGAAAGAAATAATTGATCTCTAAAAGTAAAACGTAGAACTTGAAAGTAAACCACAGAATATACTGCAGTGACCAGAATAGATAGTAAATTGTACCCATTTGTCCATTACTCCCATTCAATACAGTGATTGGCTTATTTGAAGCTAATTGGCGAACCTCATTTGCTAATCGACGAACCAAAAACAAAGTCAAGCCAAATTATTATAACAAGATAATTCACACACACACATGATGTGTGCGTTTTGGAAACAAAAATTGACATATTCAGTTGGTTCAGAGATAATATTTTGTTTCCAACTACCTGACTAGCAATGGCATCAGCACATTCGCTGTTACCATCAGATTGATCCCCAGATTTTTCCAATCCTTTTACCAGAGACTGCAAATAAAAACGAATGCTAATCCATTAAGACATTAACAATCTAGATACCAAAAAATGGTAATTGGACTTATCAATCCACAAATATGGGAAGTTCCATACAGAGTTAAATTCACAAGTCATCAAGCAGGACTGCAGGAGAAAACACATCGACAGCTTTCAATTTTACATGCATATTTAGATCATTATGAGTCAATTTCGATCATATAGGGACTTACCAATACTTACTTTTCATAACGATTGTTAATTAGAATCAGTTAGGGGGGCGACTAATTAGAGTACCAACCATCCCCACCTCCACAAAATTAGGTCTATACAAAATTCCAACTAAGTCATACAAATTACATGACTAGGGAGTTTTGTGTATTTTAAATTTTTTACAATGGTGATTGAAAGAGAGAAACTATATAGTAAAACCGCATCTTTAGCAGCGTGAACGTTGTCAAAATCGATTACGCAATAGAAAGTATAAGCATTTACAACCTGAAGCTCGCCAATCAGCTCCGACAATTTCCCGTTCTTCAAAAGAATCGTGCCAGTATATCCTTAACACAGAAAAATTCACATCAAGAACGCTGGTTCGAACTTCATCATCAATTAAAAGAAAGAAATATGGAGACAGATACACAGAGAGAGAGAGAGAGAGAGAGAGAGAGATGATGGTAGTGTGTAGTATACCAGCTCCAGCTATTATAAGGATCTTCGAAAATCCTACTCCAGATTGCAGAGCCATGGCCGCTGATCCCGGTGACGTAGAGGGAAGGGAGGAAGACGTTGATGACGTCGGCCTTGGCACCCTTTTGAGGTCGTTTGTCGTTAGTTGATCGAGGCTGACCCTATTTAAGAGGCTAGAGCTGGGGGATACACCGTCGTCGATCTGCTTCCACATGGCAGCGGGCTGCTCGGTTCTTCGTTTTACCGTTCGATGGATCTGATGCTGCCTATTTTGCCACGTCATTCATTAATCTGCTCCAAAGTCCATATAATTGGTTTTCAATCTCTTCGTGAATTGTTAGCCCAAGCCCAAAAATGCCACATGAAATTATTATTTTTGGGCCTCAAACCTAGTTTTTGGTTGTGGGCTTTAAAGGTCCTGTTTGGTTGGGATACAATAAAAAGAGAAGATCAGGTAGCTCTGCAGTGCCCACATTAATCTACACATGTGGAGTCCTAGAAAAAGATGCTAGCTTAGGATACCAGGTGTCCATGCAATAAATAACAAACAAAGGGGAACACCTTGTTTGACACAAAAATTAGAGGAATTGGATTTTTTTTTGGAAGTGGACTAGTGGTGTGATCAAAAGAGGGGGAAAATAAATTTTATAAAAGTTTTAGACACGATGTAGTTTTAGTCCCTGAAGTTTACTCTATATATCTAAAATCATTAGTCCCTGTAATTTGAAAAATACTTAAATCTAATATTAAGTTTGTTGACATGTCGTTCGTTAATTGTTTTGAAATGGCCTATGTGGACACAATGCTTACAAGGAATGGTGACTTGGGAAAAAAAGAGGAAGTTTAAAACGAGAAGTCGAACGGAAGGAAAAGTATATTGAAGGGAAAAAGGGAAAGGGGTTGGATCAAAAGAAGATCCACTTTGCCTCGCCGGAAGCCGGTGTTGCTGGTCATCAGAGTCATCCAAGGTTTAATATTCTAACAACGGGCTTGTTTGGTAACGCGGTAGAGAAATACTTTTACGCAAGTCGGATTAAATATGTGAAGGAGATTATCTCGTTTTACAGAAAAACACTGTTAAATGTACTTTTGAGTAAGATTTAAGTGTTTCCAAACAAGCACAACGTGTATAACACTACATTGAAGAGTGTTTTGCTCTTCTTCATATCTCTCCATTGGTTTCATTTGGTCGAGAGTGAAGTTTGTTGTTAGACTTCGTCTGCTTCTTCATCTTCTTCAAAGCAAATAGAGAATATTCAACATAACCTACCAACTCGTATCATGCAGCTAAGCTAACTATGCTCACTTCCTCTTGAACACTGGTCTGAAGACACGTGTTTCCCTCTTTCTTCCCCAAACACCTCCTAAGAACTTTAATTTATAGTCACTAAAGAAACCCAGAGAGATCACGAAAGGAAAAATAACATTTTTTTGGTAAATTACTTTATTTCTCCTTAAAATTAGATTAGGGAGCCGAAGAGTGAGGTGCTTGTCTGCTTGAGTTGCGGGAGATGGCAACAAAGTGAATCACGGTGAGTTCAAGTCATTCTTCATTACAAACTTCCTCTTTCTTTCTTTTTTTATACTTTTCCAAATCAACGGTCCATATAAGCATTGTGTCCATATCATCTTCTCCGGTCATCAGGCCACTTCATAACAAATAACGACATCAGCGATACATCAGTAAATTTAACGGTGTTAACATTAGATTTAAGTCATTTTGAAACTGTAAGGACTAACGGTTGTAGACAGAATAAACTTCAAGGATCAAAACTACAAATTTGAAAGTTCAATCAATGCAAAATGAAACAGTGAGTAGGGGGGAGCAACGGGCGGGCGGGGCTGCCCCGTGGGGAAACCCGTGTCCTGCCCGTGAAGAGTCCCACGGGTACGGGTCAGCCCGTACCCGTGGTTAAACCCGTTTTGACCCGTCCAAACGGATACGGGTTAAAACGGGTGGGTCCTTACAGGTGACGGGTTGCTCGTGAAAGAAAGCTTCCATTTTCTACAGGTCGCAGCACACATGGGGGGCATGGAATGCAACGGAAAATCAGAGCGCTTCAGCAACAAAGCAGCAAGGAAATCATAGAATTTCAGCAACAAAGCAACATTTAAAATTCAACATTACAGGAGTTTGGGGCTTGGGGCTACGATGAGTGGAAAATCCAGCAAGGAGACCTTCCTCTTCGCGTCTTCCACTTCCTCATGAAGTCGCAACCTGCGATGCTGACTAGTGAAGCTGCGACGCTGGCTTGGGGCTACGACTGGTGAAGCTGCGACCTGCAACAGAGACCTTCCTCTTTGCATCTTCCACTTCCTCGTCAAGCTCGCGGTCCTCGACCTCCGCACCTCCCCGCTCTCCCTCACCTTCCCTCCTCTCTCGTCGTCGAGTCCCTGGACGAGAGTGAGCGATGAGCGTAGCTGCATAGGTGAGTTCTGATCGAGCCTCTGACGACTGCACCTCCGATGGTGACTGGTGAGAGACGAGAGTTGAGACTTTGAGAATCTGAGAGAGAGACTGAGACCCTGAGAGGCTGAGACTTGAGATTTGGGCTGCGACTGGCACGGGCACAGACAAGGCAAGAAGAAGTCTCGTTGATTTGGGCTGGACTGGCGAAGGCGAGATGATGAGTTTCAAATAACCTTTGGATATGGGCCGGAGATTTGGGCTTTCCTGAATTTTTTTATAAATGGGGTTAAATGGGCGGGGACGGGCACCCCGTGGGTGAACCCGTACCCCGCCCGTTTTGGACCCGCCCGTTTCAGGTCCAAAACGGGCGGGGTTAAACGGGTATTTTGAGACGGGTCACGGGCGGGGTGGGCTCTTTTGCTCACCCCTAACAGTGAGGACTAAAAGTATGTTTAATCCTTTATAAAATTTTCATATTAACCTTGACATTAAAAATTTCTATACTCTCTCCCTCGTGATAAACTAAATTTTAATGCCTAAATAAAATCCAACACATAATTCTTATCTGCATAAAATTCTAATGCTTTTTCATTATGTGAATATTGATAAAATGTAAAAATGATTTATTGGTTCCATGGACAAATTTATTCAGCAAGGTGAAAAGTTTTTCAGCATATGCTCAAAAATATGACTTCCACATCAGAAAGGACCTTCCATGTTAGAGGGAGGAAAGAAGGCAAGAGTAAGGATTCAAAGGAAAAATGGAGAAAAAAATAGAGGGAGGTAAGAATTTAATAGTGATAGGAGGAAAGAAAATTAAAATAAATGAAAGAAAAATGTAGTGAGGAAATAATTTTATGTACATGAATGATTTGTAATTATATTTATTTAAAAATTAAAAATTATCTTTTTTTATAATTAAAATATGAATATTTTTAAAGTTTACATATTATAATTAAATATATATATTACAATTACTACCGGCTTGACTCTAAGTTGACTCCAATTTAACCAACTACCCATGAACCACCATCTCAACCGGTTTAATGTTCGGTCCCATTTAGATTATGGTTAATTTTGAGGGTTAAAGTTTAATCTTTATTTAAATAGAGATTTGGAAGTCTTGGGTGTGTTTTGTGGCTAAATTATTGAATGACTGTCTAGAGTCATTCACAGCGTCGTAGACTACTTTCATGGTGAAGACTATCGTTCGCTACGACAAATAAACAGTTGCAGATGATGTGCTCTGTGTCGTTCCACTACTAGAAAATCATAGTTTAGCGAGGAAAATTAGCGACGACTTTGAAATTCCTCTCTAAATAGCCCAATTATCAAGGAATTTAGTGAGGAATAATAAATTCCTCTATAATGTCCAAATTAGCGAGGAAAATTAGCGACGACTTGGATATTCCTCTCTAAAATGCTCAATTAGCGAGGAATTTAGCGAGGAATATTATATTTCTCTCTAACTTTTCAAATTAGCGAGAAAAATTAGCGACGACTTAGATATTCCTCTCTAATTTTTTTTAAAAATTAAAATATATATTTTAATAATAATAATAATATATTATTTTTAAAAAATCTTTTATATTTTTTTACCAGTTTACCCCTCACTTTTCTTTCTTATTCCCATTTTCCTCAAATGCTAAGCCATCAGTTGGACCATTTAAAATTTAAGTTATTGGTAAATCCTAAGTTATTATAAATTTAAAATTTAAATTCCTTAGTTTTAAATGAAATTTTTAAATTTGTAATTATTTAAATGTTATGATAATTATTTTTCAAAATTGATTAGAATTTGACTGTAAATAATATTTTTGACTTAAATATCATTTTTTTCTCATTCATTTTCTATCATTTCTCAAAATGGCAAGATAAAAAAGAATTCATAACTGACCCAAGGTGAACCCACGACGAAATGACAATGAGGCTTTATGGATGCAATTAGAAATCTCTCTCTCTCTCTCTCTCTCTCTCTCTCTGCGCTCCGTTTTTTTCTTTTCTTTTTCATTCATTCTTTGCATGATTAAGAGAAATGAGATTGATGATTTATACATGCAATTAGAAGTCTCTCTCTCTCTCTCTCTCTCTCACACACACACACACAAACACACAAAATTTGGGTTTGCATTAGACAATCTTAGTCAATATGAAGATTTGACGGATTGTACAAGTTTTAATTGTGAGAGCTTTCTTAATTGTAAGAACTCCTCAAGATCTTTGAATATTACATTGGAATTACATATGCAATTAGAAGTCTCTCTCTCTCTCTACTTTTTTCTTTTTTTCCTTTTTCTGTCATGGTTTTTTGCATGGTTAAGCGATGAGATCGAGGATTTATAGTTTGTCATTAAGAAATTATTTTCAACGAGCGAAGGATTTGATATTTAAAATATTTACTTATGATTATGATATAAATAATTTCAACAGTAATAATGCTGGGTAAAGATTGTGCTAACAAATATAACTCTTTTTATGTTATTCATCTTTAGGCAAAGTTTCATCAAAAAGATTGAAAAGACTGTTGAGAAAGCAATGGAAAATGTTTAATTGTGTATTCGTTTTCATTATAAGCATAACAAAGATAAACAGGTTTATAGAATTGCATCAGAAGCTATTACGAATCACTCTAACATAAGATCAAACAATCTTTCATTTTATTGGTAGTAAATGGCTTTGATATTATGTTAAAAATTAGAAGTATCTCAGAAAGCTGCTAAATTGATGTACCATAGTTAACGAGTAATTATATAAATATCTCTCATGGAAAAAAATAAATGGGAGAATGACACATAAGTCCCATATAAGAAAAATAATGACTGAAAGGTCCCAAACATTCTGACAATTATTCTCAAGTCCCATGGGACTTTTTGTGATTATATGGAGATGTGTAAAGTCTAAAATACCCTAAACCATTTGAAAGAGAAATAGATTCAAACAGGCACAAACTCGGTTGAGGCTTGAAGGGACGTTTCTTTCCCAGACCCTCCCCTTCTCAGCTCTCATTTAGCCTGCAGCGTCTGTGTGTGCTATCGGTGGAACTTGTCTCGCCGTCAGCCGTTCTCTATTTAGGTGAGATTTCCTCATTCGGTCCGTCTCTTCTCTTTCCATCGTGCGGTCCCCTGAAGTCTTGCCCTTCAGAACTCAAGTATTCCTTATCTCTAGCTTGTTTCTCCAGGGGATTCGCATTAGGATCTAACGAAAAAGATGTCGAGGTCATTGG